>JAPYKE020000076.1:5100000-5332500 GCA_028554795.2 Sinohyriopsis cumingii | reverse complement strand
AGTGTTAAATTTTAAAAGAACAATTTATATTTAATTTAAAATGAGTAAATGCACTTGCATGACCCATGTGACTTGTGCTATATATGCTACACTATATGAAGTACATATTGAAAGGTACATATTCTTACCTTTAACGCATCAAATATCGAAATCTTGTAATAAAAGTTTGTTTATAAGGTTAAGGTGTGCAAAGAAAAAATACCTTAAAGTATTTAACAATTGTTAAAGCTCTTGAACACCTAACTCCTGCATATATAGCTTAGCTCCTATTTCTTCAAAATTGTCACTGAAGTATTAAAATTGCCGTTAAACCAAACAAGTCAGCAAACATCAAGTCTTACTGAGTAGCTTCGATTATCTGGATAATAAACTGTCATTTTGTAAGCAAAGGTTATACAGTTACCTTTGTTCCGTAACGATGTGGAAATAAGTGGATCGATTACATTTAGCTAGAGTAAAAAAACAGAAAAAGAATAATTTAAATCTGATGTAATTGTTTTGAGTGAAAAATGGCCCGACGGCTAGTAGAGGGGAAATTGAATATATTGCTATACAATAAAGCGACTCCAGCTACCTTTTCATACAAAAAGTTACCGAACGTTCATCAGTTAAGGTAGGGTGATCAATATTTAAACAATGTTTCTCGATTATCAGCAAATGACAAGTATGAATTTGGATCCTGCAGGCAGGCCCTGCGGTGATGGAGGGAGACAAGATATTTGTCAGAAATCAGTCCAGATCGAATGAAACATGATGATCATATTTTATATGACATCAAAGAATTAAAATCCAGATTTCAGCTCCTAGGAGGAGGTTTCTCTAGGATTGCGGGGGCGGGGTGGGGGGCAGGGTGTGGGTAGGTATTGGTGGGGGTCAAACGCCACCTTTTAATACAGTGAGTAAAGTTTGGATATACGAGATGGTTTCTATCTCTGTTTAGAACATGTACGAAGGAACTGTCAAAAATTGTTCATTAGGTGTCTTGCTGTACTGAAATAGACAAGTGGTTTTGTATCGGTGGTTTTTTTTTTTCTCTTCATATTTCTAATAAAGTAGAGAACGTGCACATAGAAAGATAGATTTGAAATGCATGTCTACATACTTCCCTCTGTTGCCTTTATGGGACAGGTTTTACAACTACTTGCTCAGAAAGTGGTGACTTTGTAGATTTTAACTGTAAAATTACGTGCATATCCTGATCTACGGAATAATACCGTTTATAAACTGTAAACATTTCCTTCGGAGATTCAATCCTTTGATTTATTATGCACAAGATAGAAACATGGAAAACAATGTCACTTTTAAGAATTCATTGGTCCAAATATGCCAATAAAACCCCTCCGCAATATTCTCATTATTATACTTTTCTATATACGCGCTACAACAGGCTTAACGCCCGGATAGGGTAGGGGAAAACATGGGGTTTACTGAGATCTTATCCGTCATCTTTCCTTACAAGTGTATAATTTCGCTATCAAAGAAAATGAATCTGGGAAAATCTTGGGAATATATTTCGACATGTTAATGGTTAGAAATATTTAAAAATAGCAGGCCAGAATGATTTTCTTCGCAATCAAAGACAAATGTCTAAAAGGATATAAAAGAAAATGAGTCAGTCACTTACTCGAATGAGTCATATCAAAATTACGAATTGATTGTCTGCTATCATGCTTAGTTTTCTAGACTTCTTTTCACTATCAAATATTAGGTCGGCTGTTGATCCAATCATTAGCCAAAGCGACATTGGAACGAAACGGGCGACTATCATAGAAACGCACAGGAAACGGGTCGAAGGTCCGATTATATCTTACTGATACCGCACAGTATTCTCCGAATCCAAAGCGAAATAAGAACACGAATAAACCTATTTAAACCGAAACTGTGTGAGAATAGAAACAAATCAGCATGATGTTCCACGCAAATTTACCTAGCCTGTATATAGAAACGTCTGGCACGGACGGAAAAAACACATTGTGCAATATATCTACTTACAGTTATCCATTTCGTTTGGCGAATACAGAACACCAGCACTGCAACTGCTCCCAATGTTCGTGGCAGGAATTGACACGCGTCCTGGCGACAACGCGCATGGCAGTCATATTTGGATGCTCCCACCAATCTTCGTTTGGTTGAAAGGTCGCCGTTAGGTCAATATATAACTTTCCTCTAAATTTTTCAAGATGATGATTTGTGCATTTTTTGAAAATTTGAACGAATGCTATAAACGGTTGGCGGGATATTTAGTTTAAATGTACTTGCCATGAATATACCTTTATGCGATATACAACTTCGACAATTTCTGGGAATTGCTAGTCACCATTGATTTATCTTAGTTAAGCGTGAAGCCTCTCTGGTTTGTCTACTGATTAAGTGTATTATTCAGTAAAGAGGTGTATCGCTGGTAGGTGTCGCAATGCAACATTATATAGTATTTCATTGCACTTGTTCCCCCTCGGATTTTACATTTATCGGCCTTATTCACGGTCTCTTCGGCTGACTCAAGCGGATTGGTGAGTCACCAAAAAAGTAAACAATCTGTAGTGATTATTTTAAACTCGATTCGCTTTGGCCCAGTCTAAATCTGATGGACACATTTGGAATTAAGAAAACGCTATTACATCCATTGTGCCACGAGGAAACTGTATAGGACTGGATGAGAACCATTCATCCGGCACATGCAGTAGTTCCGGCCAAACATCGAAGTGACCATTGTCGTCAGAGACGAAGAGTGAGAGCGAAAGGGGTGCTTTTGAAATTATAACTATGACACTTTTCTTCATTTTATTTCTCTGCATTTCTAATGATTGTGCATATGTTGTATGAGAGAGAGAGAGAGAGAGAGAGAGAGAGAGAGAGAGAGAGAGAGAGAGAGAGAGAGAGAGAGATGAAGGGATGGAGAAAGACAGACTTACACTTTTGGGCTAACAGAATCAGTTGCCACACGATTCATTGGATCATTATTTACTCTTGGTTTAATCTGTGTAATAATGAAGCGGGGAATCTCCTCATATAAAAGTAGATATAACCGTTTAAATGCTCTCAGTTTTGGTCAACATAATGCATGACAATACAAAATAAGCTTCATCTATCTTTCATACATTACAGGATACAATGGCTGCAATAAGTACATATTCTTACCTTTAATGCATCAAATATCGAAATCTTGTAATATAAGTTTGTTTATAAGGTTAAGGTGTGCAAATAATAAAATACCTACAAGTATTTAACAATTTACCAAGTAAAGAATACATTGGAGCTATTAATTCTGATTCAGATGGGGTAGGTTTCACTAAGCAAGGTTATATGGGTTCTGACGCGAGTTAGTACAGTGTTTTCGATACAATCAGCATCCCACCCCTATTGTTTTGTACTATTGCATTTCTGCTTCTTACATGATGCATGTCCGAAAGTCACCATATTCGTCAGCTGTATACGGCACGTTATTAAAGCTTTAGCTGGAAATTTCGTGCTAACCCCTGTATGTTCATTACCAAATCATGAAACAATAGTTTAGGGTGGAAATTCACAAAACGTTGTTGCTATGTTCCCTTAAGTTAAGCATTTGCAAGGAGAGTGTGTGTTATCCTCATTTTCCGCCCTATGCTTCTTACGTATGTAAAATATAGAGATATAACAATTTAAATTTTAATAAAATTTAAAATTCTTTCTAATCAAACTTGTTGCAATACTATCCCATAGTCAAGGGTTAATGTCTCGCAGTGGTGGAAAGGTAGAAGCTGATGCGATGGGTGACGAGAGTATGCATTGTGCTTGGAATATGCTGTATAGAACAAGTATAGTTGTTATAGTTAGTACTTTTTAATTTTTATTCCAAACAGTCTATGCCTGTGATTGACTTGGTAGTGAAAAAAGTAGCATATGGTTGCAAGACATGAGGCAGGTCGAAAAGACTCCAATGGAACTCAGTTTACAAATGCAACTGAGACGATTGATGGTCTATCTCTTGCATTGACAATGATATGGCTCACCATAGCTGCTTCAGACCTTTAGTTGCATGAAGTCTTACTCTAAAGCAACATGCCTATGATTTGAACTCAATGTTCACTAAACTGTGACTTTGGCTTGTTTATTTTACTATTTAATTTACAAATGTATGCATAATATATTTTTAATGATCATTAACAACGGTTTGAAAATTTGGAAAACGTGACCTTCAAATTGCTCGCCCCACCCTTTAAAATAGCAAAGAAATCCAAGATAGACAAACAAACAAAAATAAAACAATGGCAATGCCACTTCGCATTGGATAGGCGATCACAACCGCTTAACTTACACCTAAGATAAGATAAGATAAGATAAAAACCCTTTACTTCAGACTACCTAATCCATACATCTAAATTAAAATAAACATATAAAGTAAAGTATTTTAAACATCAAAGATCATAGATATCTTATCTACAAGTATACATACACGTTTACAACAATGGGTTTTGCCAGTCAGGGTTCGAACCCGTGGTCTCCCGCATCAGAAAAATATATAAACAAAAGTTGACCAAGACTAAAAGTTGCCTTAAAGTTTCGAAACTTATAGGGACCTTAGGATGAACAGAAAGTATTTACAAACATTGACCAAGACTAAAAATAGTATTCATTTCCTTAACTAAAACTAGCATTAGCTTTGACTGAAAATACTCCGGAAAGATGTTAAAGAAAAAGGTGAAGACTAATAGTTTCACTTAAGTTCCGATACTGATACGAATTTTTGCGGAGACTGAAACAATTACCGGAAGATTTTTGGAAATATCAGCCATTTCCAAAAGTATTACTAAACTTCCTAAACTGAAACTGACTTTTGGGGATATCGCAATAATTGTCTGAAGAAAAATTAAAATATGTTGGAGGCGAAAAGCAATAGTAGCATTTCGAAACCAATACTGTGGCCCATAATGTTGATAATATGGGCCTATAATAATAGGAGATTAAAAAGCAATTTCTCAGTAAGTGTAAAAACATATTTCTCAAATTGCAAAGCAACACGTAAAGGTTAAAATTGTACAAATTAACATATTGTACACTAAAATAACAGGAAAAAAAACACAAGAAACAAATGATACTGGATTATGGAAGGACTGAAAATCATCCTGGCTAATTCAAAATTGCAATTTGTTTTTGCAAATAGTATAACAAAGTTTACAATTTAATATTTTGTTAGAACTTGTTCAAAGGCAAATTTACATTTTTTATACTGTCATCAGTGACAAACACTCACACAACCAAACGTGTAGAGCTACCAACACCCATTCATCTGCTATCCAGCACACCACATTTACAATCAGCATCAAACATTATCTAGCCAACACGAGGTACTTTCAATCCAACAAGCCATATTAAAAAGCCATATTAATAAAAAATATTTGTGTTCCGTGTCAGCGTGGTTGAGTATCTTATCGATAATGACATAAAAATATCAATGCAAGGATGCACTTGCGTATTTGGTATATTCTTTGGAATTAGAATCACAATGAAAGTTCATAACACCACACAAGTCCACTTTTGTACTGTCTCTATCTCATGAGTTTCTTCACTGGTATATGTTCTTCAGTTTATGATGTTTGTCTACATTTTTAATTTCTTTAATGGAATGGGTTCTTCATCGTCTGTTTCTGCTTCTGAATACTTGTTTTCGGTGTTCCCTTTTCTCTTGGGACACTCTGAAGACCAATGTATTTGTTCTTATCATTGAAAACTTATTTTTATTATCTCTCGTTTCTCCCATCTTTCCTTTCTTTGACGATGTGGACGTTCTGGAGACTAATGTCCATCTTTTGACAGACATTATCAGGTATCGTGTCATTTCAATCGAGTGAAGAAATCTGTAGTCTTATTGGAATTATCATTTCGAATCAACCTCCGTATGACTATGACTAGAACTGTAATCATTTGTGACATGCGAAAAATCAAGTCTGCGTAAATTTATTTGCGAAAATCATAATTCTAGCAAGTATATGATATGTAAGACTTCTTGACCACTAGTTAAGTTTAAAAGATGAAATTTAACATGCAGGTTAAATTGAATTGTTGACTTTGGATCTCTATAACCTCTAGCATGCAATATAATTTTAAAATGTCCATTTGTTTAACATTAATGGCCTCAAACTTAAGATTCAATATTAAATCTATATATATCGACAGTACACCGTTTCTCATGACCAGTACTCGGTTATCTACTCTCCATCACAGTTATCTACCATTCAAAACCCATATCATATCCTACCATTAACACTCTCTTCATATTAACCAACACCAATTATTTACCATCCAGTACCCTGTTAACTGCTAGTCAACACTCATTCATCAACACGCTGCTGGAACTACCAACATTCGACACTTCTGCCAATTAATGGAGTTAGAGCAACCAGCATCTAGTTATCTACTTTTCAATAGTCCCACGTTTAGTAGCCAATAAAATAGGAATAGAATATTTACAAATTATTCTTACAAGCAAACATATATACTGTTACTCAAGAGGTTCGATGTGACAGAATAGGAATGAAATCACACAGATACATACTATGGCACACAAACAATGGTAGAGACGCTCACGTGCAATACATCCGCATATATATTTATACACTAACAGACAAGCAACGTAATGGTGAATCAAAATTCGGTGCCTTTTTATGTTTTGCATCATAAAGCATGTAGACCAGCTTGTTTTAAGACACGTGTAAAGCTATTTCGCACTCTGAGGTTGTTTGAAAACTCAAACTTTGGAAAGTTTCAATTTTCATTTTCAATTTTCATTTTCAAAGTTAGTTTTTCAAAGATTCCTTTCGCAAATTTACTTTTCAAATTTAGTTTCTCAAATTTCATGTTTTGATTTATCTTTCTAGTTTTTCTTTTATATTTCAACTTTTTATAATTGATTTTAAATTTTTCACCCTTTTAGTTTTAATTTTCAATTTATAATTTTCAATTTGCATTTTCAAATTTAGTTTTTCATATTTCATATCTTTTAAATTTGAAAATTTAATTTTAAATTCTAATTTTTATTTTTAATTTTTATTTTTATGTTTCATTTTCAAATTCAATTTCCCATTTAAATGTGAATTTCAAATTTTGTTTCTAAACCTTAATTTTGTTTTTACATTTTCAAATTGAGTTTTAAAATGTCCTTTATTCCAATGTTTCATTTTCAATTTTTATATAATTTTTATTTAATGAAAATTATTTTTCAAACTTGATCATTTACATGATTTCATTTTCGGTTTTTATTTGTATATCAGGTTTCACAATATTGAAGAAAAAAAACGGTTTTTAACTTTTCATTTTTTGAATTTAATTTCAAGGTTTACTTAAAAATTTCCGTTCTAATTCTAAAATTTAACTTTTGTTAGTTTCATTTTTAACTATCATTCAAAAATTTGATTTTTAGATTTTCGTATCTTTGAATTTTTATTTTCTATTTATCATTTTCTAATTTTCATTAATAAATTTACCTAATATGTCTGATTCTTAATTTACCATTTTTAATTCTCATTTCCAAATTCTGCATCAGTCAATTTTCATTTCTTAAGTTTATTTTTTTTATTTTGATTTTCAATTTTATGATTGATTTGGATACAAATGTTTTTGTCAAACTAAATATTAACTAAGAGAAAATAAAATTTTCTGTTCGAGATTCGAAACGGCAAAGCGTCAAAAGAATAATCTTCTATAGATATTAAACGAGATAGAATGAAAGGAAGCTATGCAACTGTCATGTTTACCCCGACCCAGAGTAGCCCAGTTTGAAACATGTATAATCAAGGCAATTCTGACGGGTCATTGTTTGATGTCGAACATTGCCGAAGGCTAGCACTAATCCGTTACGTAAGATTGTTGTGGCTAGAATCGAAGGACCGGACATTGGAGTTGCAAAGTCACAGACAGCCAATTATCACCTAGGTGTCGAAATGTTTCCAAGATCAAAAGAAATTGCCTGAAGAAGTGGGAGTGTCCTAACTTATTTCCCCTGCAAACAGACAGACAGGTTGAACTGGCCGCTAAGACGATTGGACAGGGGCACAGCGCCACCCAATCAGAATCGAGATGGGGGGAGACCTTGATTTGGGTAGAATGATATCCCTGCGTTTTCCGGCAAAAGTTAGTTCGCTGAGAGAAATTACCCAGACAAGAGGCTAGCGTAACTCCGAATAGCCATTCGTTATTGGCGGGAAATTCTTAGAGCGGGAAGGTCTAAGTACAGAAAGCTTCAAAAGGTCAGTAGATATTTGTTCGGTCTTTGTGGAATGCGACTGCATTTTAATTGTAGGTCGTATGTATACTTTATTATTACTAGAATCGTAGTACGAAGAATTACTTTGTTTTGTTAATATGTTTGCATATTTTGAAGAAATGAGTTGATATTCGTAAAGAATTATATAGCTTGCCAGCCGTCGTAAGAGTTAATATTGTAATTTACTATGTGGGTATTTTATAGTAGACTAACACATATGTTTATATGAATAGATTTTGCCATTGTTGAATATTTGTAATGTACAGACATGCGTCTGATTTTGTCAGATTGTAGTACGAAGAGATTAAATATATATGTGTATATACTGACGTGACGCAATGTATTGATGTCTGTATAACAATTCGCTGATACTGTGTTATTACGCCATTGTTTACCCAGCAAGAAGTGTGTGGGAATTTCGATGTGTATGCATGCGTGGCCGAAACAGTGACAGCTATCTGATGGTTAATTGTCGATATAGTGTGAGGTGAGGTTCGATTAAACATTTGTTAACGCCTTGTGGTTTTTCACAGGAAGCTTTGAGGGACAGACCAGTTAAAGTTTGGTCCCGTTGTCTCGGATAGAGAGACGGAGGAAAGGAGGGAAGAAGAGGGAGAAGTTGAAGTCTGGGAGCGGAATTGGAGGAGGAGATAATAGAGAGGGAAAGGAGAAGAAAGGAGAAGTTGAAGTCTGGAGCGAAGCTGGAGGAGATAGTAGAGAGGGAAACGGAGACAAAGGAGGAGTTAGAGGAGCGGAAAGAAGGAAGGAATCAGCGGGAAGAAATAGATGAGTAGATGCAAGGACAGGGGGAAAATCGAACTCACACTGTAAATCACGGGATGAATTAGGCTGTCACTTGGTCGAGGGAAAGACGAGTGATTGGAAGTTATCGTTTTTTAAATTATCACATTTATTAAATTGTTATTGATTGAATTTCATCTTCGTGTTCTCTATAATTTAACCGTCGGCATTGCTGACTGGGGGCTCAGAGCTGTAAATCTATATCATCACTAATTTAACTTTCTAACCTAACGAGCCAGGGTGGAACTTTCAATTTAATTTAATTAAATTATATTGGGAGAACCCCACCCCAATACGACAGAACGTCACAGCAACGTACGTGAAATATTTGTACTTGTTAAAAGAGACTTTTCTTTCTGGTTGTCAAATGCGAACGATAGGTGTGTTTACTATACACCTGTGGATATATGTATGCTTTACGGTCAAGTATTTTGTGAACGGTATAGACATACACTACCCGTTGCACAAACGCATACATCATTTGGAAGAGATATGCTCTTCAAATGGTTGCCAAAGGAAGAAACAAAACAAAGCCCTCTGTTATAATGACCTCACTTATATAACAGTATATAAGTATGTATGTGTGTGTATAGTGGGTGTGAGCAATGCAATTGTTCTGAATGTCTCAAGAAGCATCACAGACAAAATTGTTAGCATGTGAGATTTGGTTCACATTGTAAAATGAAACTCTAAGTTAGAGGATATGAATAGAGAAGTTTTAAAATGAAACTTTTCGTGTCTCAGTTACAACGAGTGACTGAAAAGAAAAGGCGGTTTACGTTATCGAAAGCAGTCTTTATCGATGAACAAGTTTAGTTGAAATATGTCGACGTAAAGAACGGAAAGTGAGTCGGAAAGAATATCCATCTAGTTTCCAGTTTCGGATTGGGGCAACACACGTCATCAACTATAACTACAAGCAGATTACCATGCCTTTGAACACAGCATCACCATCTCATTCTCTCTCTCTCTCTCTCTCTCTCTCTCTCTCTCTCTGCGAGAAGTCAGAAACATCAACAACAATAAAACTGGGTGTGCTGTAGAGAACGTTTCCATAAAAAACAAATCTTCTGTTTCTGCAATATCTTTATGGCGTGTTGTGTCACTGGATTGTTCATAACACATTTGAATTTGCAACATGGAGATCAAAATATATGCACTATTTTACTCAGCAGTTTCATTAGTTTTTTTCTTCTCAGACCTTCGTTAAAATATACCGACAGCAACAACAACAACCATAGTTTTGCCAACGCCAGTAAAAATGATAATTCTTCCAGTCACAGTAGAATACCACTTCTGAAACCTTTCTAGGAAAAATACGCTTTGGAGACCAGAACGATCGAGATATAACCATTATTTGTTTTTATTTGACATTACCCAGGGACAGTTCTACGGATGTGTTCCTAACATAACCTTTTGTTGTTTCACAGCCAAATTGCCTGCGACCATACAATTGGATCAAGAAGCTCTTTGCGAAGTCTTCTTTGGTTGTCCTCGTATCCGATGATAGCGCTAGTTATGCTTATCACAGTGACTACGCATATGGTTCCTGAGCCAAAGGCTTGAAGCACCCATTATGTTACAGGCTGTGTATGGGAAGTCTGTGGATAGTATTGCCTGGGATGCCTGTGTGATGAGCGTACGTCACGTAGACGTTTCCATTGCCAAGGCTTCCAGGTCCCAAGGTTGGATGCCGCACTATTTCAAGGTACACTTACGGTTGTCTTTGTACATTTTCCTGGTGCTCCATCGTTTCCGCTTTCCCTGCTTGAGCTCACCATAGAAGAGGTGTCTCAGCATTCTGGTCATCCGAATGACGTGGTTAGACTATCTGAGCTCAGATTTCAGCTGCAGTGTTTCAATGCAACACATGCCCTTTTGAGGACTCCTAATTGGACAATCTGTCTTGCCATCTGATGTGCATTATAGACAGTCGTGAGCGCATGTGGAATTGTTCGAACTGCTTCACATGACTGCTGTATACATTCCATGTTTCACAGCCATAGACCAGGCTGGTGAGGATGACAGCTTTGTAGACCTTGGTCTTGGTGGGCATCCGAATGTCTTTTTGCTACAGGGCTCTGACACTGTCTTCCTAGGGCTTAGCTTGCTTCTCGATCCTGGCTGTTTATTTCATTGTTCAGCGACACATCTGAAGACACTGTGCTTCCCAGTTAAGTAAAATTCTCCATTTTCATCAACTGTCTCCCATCGATCTTGATGGTGGGTTGTGGTGGGTTCGCGTCAGGAGCTGGCCGTAGGAGTACCTCTATTTTATATAGGTGTATTGTCAGACCAAACAGCTCGGATGCCTCAGAGTAACTTATTCACAATGGTCTTTAGGTGGTTTTCCGTGTGTGCCATATGTGCTCAGTCATTTACAAACAGATCTTTGAGAAGTAGTCTGTCCAGCGTCTTTGGTTTTGCAGATAGTCGATGCAAGTCAAACAGGGATCCATTCAGGTGATAATTGATGTAGAAGTGTTCCTTCCATCTGGCATGTATCCCTGTCATGTCTTCAATGTTTGATTTGACATCTTCTGAGAGCAAAGGGGTGGATCATCATCTGGGAGGGCCATAAACAGCTTAATGGCACTAAAGAACAATTCCACATATCAACATATTGCTGGATTTCCTCAGCTTTATTTTTCCAGCCTTATTTTAGGGACGTGGCTTTGGTAGTAATCATTTATTTCAATCAAATCAATAATATGATTCAAGATCAAACCAATTTCCTCGTCGAAATACTCAATAAACAAGTTCACCAACATTTGGATAAAAATCACCAGTAATCTCAAACCCAATATCTATTCCATGATAAAGAGTGAAGGGCTGTATTTTAACGATTAACATCTCTGGTAATGATTTCAACAATTTTCAAATATCCGTTTGGCAAAGAACTGGAGAAAACTGACTGAAAGTGTACAAATCAAGTAGCACGAAATAGTTGACCGTGCGTGCGACAATGCAATTAGCAGAAGCACAACCAATTAGGCGAAATGCAAGCGGGTAGTGGAGAGATATTTGTATCACTTCCTAAACAAGAATCGCCTAGGTATTGATCAAAATTGGAAAACATATTTAAAATTTATTGCAACGGCGCGACTAATGACCTTCGACTATCATCTATAGTTTGCCACTGAAGGACCTGACCCTAAACAATTCAAAGATTATATAAAGGAGATGAAAATATCATCAGATATGCAGCCGAGTTTGTGTATTTTGACGGTAGACTGAATTAGAAAGAACGATACCATACTACTGCTATCTGGATTGATTTTTTATACAATTGTTATGCTATTTACAAGCCAATGTAAAGAATAGGCCTAACCATACTTGTATATGTTTGGCAAAAAATATAGAACTTTTCTTGCACAAACATTTGGGGTTATGCGGGAACATCAAGAGGACGTGTCTCCTGAGGATGAAGACTATTGATGAAGAATATTGATTCCCCATCAGACGAGCAGCCACCCAAATACTAAAAGGTCTTAGTGGTCATTTATGCGAACGTAAATCAACCAAAATGAACTTATTGAATATAGCGATGATGTTATTTTACGACTCAGATAGTTAAGTTTGGTGAGATATTTCGTTTTTTCCACAAAATCAATTGCTGTTGTAAATACATCCTATAGCGTTACTACAATGATCACAGTCTCATCAACAAAACCAGAATTAATGTGACGTTTGTTACACCTGTTACCACTGGTGAATCACCTACAATTTAGACCGAATTAAAATAATTGCGAGTTAATAATAATTGGCCTAATATTCGATCATAATCGTTTGGTGGTCTTGGTGTAGATAACTAATTTGTGTTCTCAGAAGTCAGTGACACCATCTGAAATAATATTGAACTTTCTGCAAGTGTGCACAACGTAGATCGATCATTGAAGAAACTCGACGATGATATATATGTTGATCACCAAATTTCTTCAATTTGTATATGTGCACATAAACCCATACTCAGTTTTGTCATTTAAATCGATTCAGCACCATATGTTGTTTACACTAAATGGTGGTCAATAACATCCGTTTTAGGATGGCCTGACTTGCAATTGAAAAAAAAGGAAAAAAAGAACGATTGTTATTAGTGTAATATCATATCGAGCCTGACATTGTCAGGATAGCCTCAATGATTCTAATCAAAATTTATCTTGTGATGCCATCAGTGGCAGTTGTGAAAGCATTTCCAAAACGACAGGCACATATGTTTAGGATTATATATTATTTGTTTCATCATCTCTGGAACCCGGGTGATTACTTCCCTATCAATTACACATGCGTCGTCTATTTTTTTTATATGTCATAATAATCAGTTGACACATAGTCACTTTATCCTTGTCCATCAAGCCTGGCACGATGTAGATCTTCGTTCTGAAACATTGCTAGTACAGTTATACAGTAGACATGGACTGATAGCTAATGACAGTCATACGTGGACGTGTGATACTAGTACCAGTTGGTAGCTCGAGAAAACCTGTTCATGCGACATATTACGAACTGGTTTTGGCAATGTTGTTCAAGTATTGTTAGCAGGGGCAATAAAGTATTTTCGACATTTCCGTGATGAGGTGTACCAATTGCTTAACAGGTATGAAATCAATTTGTTGATAATATTATATTAAACGTGTCGCTGCTGATCGATTAAAGAATTTGGGATTACGAGTGTTTCAGTCATTTCGAGATCGATTACAACAATTAGTAACTCGTCAAACACCAAAACCAATTACGTATCCATCGACAGAAATAATGTCAATGGTTTTTTGGAAATTATATATATATATATATATATATATATATATATATATATATATATATATATATATAGAGAGAGAGAGAGAGAGAGAGAGAGAGAGAGAGAGAGAGAGAGAGCAAGCTAGCTTTACCATGTCCCAGTTCAAAGATATATCATATCCTGCATTTGATATGGGTGCGCCTGTATTATCAGATCGATTCAGAAGAAATTTTCAGTATTGTTTATACCATGCTCAGGATATAAATCTAACAACACCACACCCAAGGTTTTTATTCCGTTTTAAACCATTTTGGAAATTGAATGAAAACTTGTATAAAACGGCAATACCTATTACGATGCCAATGTCCAAGTTGGATTTGTCAGCAATGGTATCATGATGTTATGACATTTTTCAGCAGTGCACGTTATTCAATGGATGGAAAAGAAATTGAAGTAATTCTTGACAATGCTGATATTGCTACAACAATGTTTGAACTCGTTAGATACAGTGAGTGATTGAGATTTTCGTGTGGACTTCCTTTCAGTCATTGGTTCCCAAGGTTATTTATAGATAAACATACTGTCGTATAAACTCGTAAGAACAACGCCAACAATGCCACTTGGCGTACAAGAGGTATTCCAGGTAACATTGTATTCACATCATTGACCTGATGGAAGCCTGTGCAACCAATCCACTGACTACAAACTCACTTGTGTTATCGTGTAATCAATCTCAAACCGCTTCAACGCGTCCATTTCTCGCTCATGACACAGATGCGCACCCAACAAGTAATATAGCCGTAAATTTACGTGGCCAATAAGCACTCAACACGGCGGTACCGTACCAAAACACGTGTTTTGAAAATACAGAGAGAAATAATAACCAAGAACGTCGCAAGATGTCATTTGACCAATTCACAATGACTAAAAGTTTTTGCGGTTCATCGGTCAACTGGATTGCTCTTTACAAATTCAGCTTCACTTTCGCGGCAATTAAATCGCACGTACATATCAAAACATTTGGTCTCGCATGGACCGAAATCATATCATCGATACTGGTTTACAAATTTCCCGACACGATGTGCGTGCGTATTGTATACCCGATTTATTGCTTTTCATTGATCATGTGGAGTTGTTTAGGCATTTATGTTGAGATGCATTTTCATGCACGTGTAAGTAACGCTGGAGGTGTGATTACTGGTGTTATGATGAGATTCGTTATATCAAGACTGTTGTTGAATGGAGCGAGTGGTCCTTGAAGCGCCTGTAGAAAATTCATAGAACTGCATAAACTTAAACCTGTTAAGATTTTAAATAATAACGTATTCTCATAAAGTGATGATCGGCCTTAGTGAAAACCACTTGCTAAAATAAAAAACGCCATAAAAAGGTATTAAGTCACATTGAAACTTTCTGAAGCAACATTAACCAGAATTGTCCCAAGTTGGTTGCCACAAGAGAAAGTGAATCAGCCAAACGAAATAATGCCTCAGTACATTAAAATTATCCAAATTAAAGACGATTCACGTGCAAAAGTCTAGTGGAATATTTCCATTCTTTGCAGCGATTAACAGCTGTTAGAAGCAACAACTCGAGCGGATTCAAACGGGGCTGTCGGACTAGCACCAGGAATGGCGATGAAGAAGCAGCTGAGGTCGTGCACGAAAAAGGAAAGGAATATGCCCTCTACTACCAGGAACAAATCGTTGAATACCATCAGGAATAGGTCTTAGATTACACAAAAGGATATGCGTTCAATAAGAAATCTTGATTTACTTATAATGGCAAAATCAGTCAAGCATTTTCTTGGTGTCTTTTGTGAAATGAACGTGTATTAGTGGTGACAGGCACACGTGAAATCGGCATTGTTAATCTGTATATGACAGCATGACCTGGTTCCTCTTGGGTTGTATATATGGTGCTACCTAATAATTGATTGTATTTTGACTCATATGGACTTGTATTAGCACTTCAAGTTGTTAGTTATTTAATCCGACGCGGACAACGTCGTCTAACATCATTTGATTTGACTATGCCGATCCAAACTCGTATGGATCGCCCCATACATGATTATCTTGTGCTTAAAGCAATGTATGGACATGAGCATTCATTAACCTGGCAAACAATTACTGAGTCTAGATTAAAGTACATTTAACATTTCATCAAATCTCTGTTAATATTTACGAACTTTACTCAACTAGACTCTGTGCTGATATCGATCTAAGTAGGTTTGCCAAAAAAAAAAAACGGTTTTGGCTACGTTTACTAGTTCGGTTGTTGTCGATGTCTCTCCTGGTGAGATTGTCATTTTCAAGATCTAACTAGGACATTACAAACATCTAAAGTGGACATTGAAGATATCGTTATCAGGTTGAAAGGTAATGTTGCCAATAATCTGGCCTTGGTTAATGAAATCGCAGAAATCAACGACGCACCTGGTTTTTGGTTGCTTTTATCAAAGACGTTGTTAATAACGATGATGCTACAGCAAACCAATAAGTGGATGAACAAGTTGCAGATGTACCTCCACCACCACGTGTAGTAAGTACATTTGCACCGTACTAAAAACTGCTGATCAATAAAGAAGAGGAAAAAAAAAAATATATAACAATTGGTCCAATAGTTTCATACTGGTTTTGATAAATCTAAATCTCATTCCTTAACGGTGAGTGAGTCTGGATTATAATTATTCATCGTATCCAGTTATTACAGTGGATGAAATCAATTAACAGCATTGATTAAATAATGAGCCTGGTATATCAAATTGTGATCTGCCCATGGCGCAATAATACGAATATATAAACATTCTTTCAACTGCAGGCCTATAGATCAATGATGAATTTCTACTCATTCCTTAATCAAAAATGACGTGAAAATAACTATAAAAATTATTAATAGTTCTTGTTTTCTAAATGAAATTAAGATGGTACACAATTTCATGGAATCCTTTCTTTTTTCCATTCGACTCTCCCCTCTCCTGCGTAAGAGGCAAAAGAATGCAAACATCTGGAGAGAGAGAGAGAGAGAGAGAAAACAGTACGGCGCTGCACGATAACATCAAAACTAAACTTGTACCAACTAACATACAGTAATCTGGTTTGTCGTAACGGTATGTCTACCCTTTGTTTGGGATCTATCTACAGTGTTCATAGTATCAATGACGCATAGTTACAATAACCAGTCGACACTAGGCCTATATGTTAAATTTGTCGGTTACGCGGCACCTTACTCTCTCTCTCTCTCTCTCTCTCTCTCTCTCTCTCTCTCTCTCTCTCTGGATTATCGTAGCTATATACGGACGGAAATCCATGCAAATACGAGCGGAAATACATGCAAATACGAGCGTTGGGGATTTTCGCTTGTGTCATACGACAATGTCTCTGGACCCATGAATGATAGTTAAGTTTAGGCGACCAAAGGAAAAAAGAGAGAGAGAGAGAGAGAGAGAGAGAGAAATGTATAGTCTTTAGAAATGTTAATTAAAGCAGAATAATGACTTAGGTGAACTGTCAATATATTAAGCTATTTTAATTACCTCTTGTTAGTTCGTCCTTTCACTTAGTTTCTATGCTAATTTCCATACGCCAGTACGTGAATGCCTGACATTTCATGTTCAGTGTTCAAGAAACTAACCGTGTTTGTAGTACACTACTTTCTTCATAAAAGCCATATTTCATGTTTAAAGCATGAGTATATCTTATATTGATTTAATAAATGTGAATAAAAATAGAAATTCAAAAAGAAAACAATCAACTGATCAATTTGCACATGTGATTGTGAACAACAAGAAAAAATCGTAGAACTACATTTTGTAGCGGACACACTCGCAGGCATGTGAGGAGTTCAATCACTCGGTCAGTTGCCCGGAGCATATCGTAACTCCATTCAAAGTGCAAATATGTGTATTTGTATGTGATATAAATAAAATATATGTATAGTATGTACGCTGAATCAATGATATACCACTCGTATAAATTTTTCATTCAAAGGAAACTCGTCAAGCCTCGTTTCCTTGTAATGAAAATTTTATACATTTCGTGGTATATCATTGATACAGCGTACATATTATATATATATATATATATATATATATATATATATATATATATATAGAGAGAGAGAGAGAGAGAGAGAGAGAGAGAGAGAGATAGATAGATAGATAGATAGATACAACATCAATATCATTGAGAGCTAAAGACGATATTCAGTTTGAAGCATTTCACAACTATCCATACGGCTACATGTTTAAGATTAGATTTATTATTATATGTCAGTCATGGTTTGTGACATTGGTGGTGGGGCTACGGAATTTACCAAGGGGTTTTTACACGGACTGACAGCGGTTGCTAAAATTGATGATAACTTTATTCCACTTGTCGACGAATATCAGCGTCAGAGTGATGTTGAAAAGCCGGGGTCAGCCTAATGTCCCAATACCAGCCAGAGGTATGCTTGGTTTTATAGCATCAGAAAGTGAATACGCCCAACCGCTGACCGCACCACGAGGTGCAAATACACTCAGGGCTTGTTTCCACAATAATAAACTGGAATTCACCGCTGAATCCACCCCGAGTATCTTTTCCAATGAATGTGTAAAACCAGCATTAACTCAACTTAAACAAGACAAATTTCGATTGTTATTTAACAAGGAAGCACTTGTTCTTGTAATAGTTATTGAGCAAACTTAGAACAACTGATTCATCAGTCAGGCACTAGAGCAATCAGTATATTTCTAAATCACAACAATGCTAAGCCCCAAGAATGTGAATCTGCTGAAAATTTACATATTCGTCCAGAGCATTTAGTTGTTTCATAAATCAGATGACAGTCTGTATATAAAAGAAGCCCAAGTAAACAATTATTGATTCCTACTTTAAGTTTCATCTCTAAAATCATTGCTAGTTATGTTCAGACACAAGTGGAGGGGAATTACTTTTTGAAATTATCCATTGGAATTACAAAGTGCTCTTTGATGTTTTGGAATAAAACACGATTTTTTTATTATTGTGATATCATTCAAACACATCCTGGACTATATCACTGTGACACATCAAGACTATTGGTATATGAGCATATGAAAATCTGTTGGCACATCAGCACATATGATACTCGAATTCATTCGGGACACTCTATACGTTTGGTCTTGTTATAAAACTTTTAGGTTTATGTGGGATTTAATTCACCATAATGCAATATCCTTTAAACTTTCACTTTGAATTCTAGGGAAATAAATTCTATGTTGAACTTTACTAAACTTGTTGGTTTTGCTTTTTCTGTAATTTAGTTCATAACCATAAAGTAGTAACATTATTAATAGAAGAACTATGATAGACCCTCAATGTTACAGACCTGAAAAAGTAATCGATGCGAATAAGCAACTGCAAAATATATTCACCCAGACAGCCGCGTTGATCTTAAACTATAAAGGTTGTGCATCACTCTGTAGGCTTTTGGAGGCTTGCCGCGGTAATAACGAATGATCTTGCTGTGGCAGGAATCATGGCACCAGGAACTAATGTTGGCACACCTATCGGAAGAATAGTTAAACCTGTGTCTGTCTCTGCTATTGTAAGCAAAATAGTTTCGATACGATTACATTCATGCATGCATATTTATTCAGAACTCCTCATTGTAGCAATTAATAGTCTCAGTACGATTAGTAAACTGTATTCGGTTCATACTGAGGATTTAAAAAAAATAGCATGGCTGAATTTGAATGTGTGTTGGGAGAAAAAGAAATTCACCGACAACTCCGAGCACAAATAAGGAACCGTGGGAAAACGGATTGGCAAACAATGAAAGTAGAAAAATTTCCCTTAAATAAATATAAATACAAACGTTACCCCAAATAATATGGTGATCATTGCCTTAAAATCACTAGCAATCATTAGCAATCTGCGGATAATTTGGGGATAAGAAAACCTGCAACCAATCCTGCATATTTCGCCTTTGGTTTATATCTTTTGTCTGTCAGTTATTTTTATTATTGTCTGTTAACTTATGATGCATACACTCGCATTTGAATTTTACATTAGTAATGGTCATATCATACGGCAATAGAAGGCAGTGACATATATCAATACCCAATATCTAAAACTTTTATACTACTTGCTGATTAGGAGATTCAGAGTTAAAGGAAGACGGACAGACACATAAAGGATATTATCATACATGCTTTAAAGAGACCGTTGTGAATTAATCAGTTTGAAACTACATCAAAAAAATCCCAGTCTCTGTGTGTGTGTGTCTGTTTGTGTGTGTATTTTACATTTTGACCCAGAGTACAACTAAACATAAGACAATATGAGATCTTTTGTCCATCCCTGCAAAGATTTAGTTAGTCATTGCCGTGAATAATGCTATTAAGAACTGCTACACCTTTTATCTATTTATGTTACTCATTCCTTAAATTTACATTTACGTCACTTCTTTGCACTCCTTGAAATCGTGAAATCAGTTACCCGATATAGATTATAAAATACGTCACTTAGATTGAAATGTATATACTGTTTAACACAGTTGCCAATTCAAAAGGATATTAACGATATGTATTAACAACAAGGAAGACGAATACCAATTACTTACACCCACATATCTGATTGCGTGTGTTTAATAACTATCATTCTGCAAATTTACCATGAATTTTGTAACCCACTGATTTCATTTAGACTTTCTTCAAGAAAACAGTTAACGTTTTACAGATTATCGATGGTATTTAGAGTTACTAATAAAACATTTTCACAAATAAACTTCACTTTTCCAAGAAAAATGGGCATTTCTCCATGAATAAGTCGGTTCTTAAAAATTCCTTTGACGAGACTCCTCCTGATACCAATGCTAATATTTCAAGCAAACCTAGATCACTTCGTCTCGTGAAGAGCGTTGTACATTGCCTGAACATATCCACAACAAGTCGGTTGTTAGTGAAAATGGTTGCTCTTTCGCAAGGCAATACAAGTCGTCTTATGCATGTTAATAACTGTTTTTTTAAATAGAAATTACACCTCTTCTTTAAGACGTGACTTTCCTCAACAAATATTAGTGACACGAAAGGCATTTAGTTCTTAGAATGCATACAAGCCTGAAGGTAATGATGATGATGGTGATAATGTTGATGATATAGACGACAATGATGATGGTGATCATTATTATTTATGTATGTATGTCTGAACACTATACTAGCTATACAGTGCCAGCTTAAAAGTTTATCAGCGATAATGGCTGACATCTTGTCGCAATCGCAGTGCATACAAAACCCTTCAAGCAGAAGTAAATATCCATCATGAGGCAAAATCAAAGATGCTGCAATAACTCCACCCCACCCCCGTAAGGCAAACAAAAACAAAAATAACGGCAAAGAACGAACAGCCCTTGAGCTACAACGTTAGCAGTTTCTGTATAAACCGCAATCTCTGAAAAGAGTTAAAGACTTCCTCAGTTGTAAGACGCATCAAACGGGTTATCGTATTTCGTAATACAATCTGGGCAGTTCGTAAACTTATTAACTTAATTCATTATTGTGATTATGTGCATTACTATCATGTCATTTCGTTATTTGTATGTGCTATTAGTAATGGTTGAGAACTTACGTAGTATCCAATAAGGGTGTCACACGGGATAGAGTGGGATGAGAGGTATTACTTGCCTGTGATTGACTAAGTATTTATATTATGCGCGTACAAAAATCGTAACAGTATGGAAGTGTGGGGCTGTATTGTGATTCTGATAGTAGTAGTAGCAGTGGTAGTAGTAGCTAAAGCACCGTTATCAGTATCAGCAATAACGCATTACAAAACTTCAATTCAAAGCGATTGTGAATAAATGATCCTAAAATTAATTCCTCTATCAGGAGTTGCGGTAACTTGGTAGATTGCAGGATTCATAACCCAAAGGGCAGCTGATTCGATACCAACCTATGGTATCCCGTGTCTTCTTCCTCGGTTTAGTCCCATGCGAAAGGCAGTTAGCCTTCATTTCTTTAGCATAATATTGGCAATAATGTGTTAAAAATACGGCTAAAATACCGACAGGAACAACAAAAAGAAAATGCATCAATGCAGCTGACATTTTAGTTGATTTCAGTTTTCAGCATCCACCAGTGAACCATAAGGAAGGGGTGCTAAAACAATGCCCTTTTTGGCACATATTTAACACCTTTAACACATAAACTGTTTGCAAATGTATTTCCATGCTGTCTAGAAAATAGAATTACGGGATGATGGAAATCAGAGAGGTGTTACATGCATTTTTGGGTGGTATTTCTTTTTAAAGCGTGGTGAATTAATCAATACAAAATAACATCGAAAAATTTTGTATCTACACGTTGTGTCAGTAATCAGTTCCTACAAAGTTTCAATTAGTCATTCCCGTGAAAACCTTGTTTGGTAATTATATTGTTTACTGTTTAAATTACATTTACGTCACTTGACAATTTAAGGTTGAGGATTAATATATTTTCAAACAAGGCACTAAACGGGATTAAGAGGAATATGAAATATTCTTGCATGTGGTTCAGTAAGTAAATTTATTTTTGGAATGTGGGTAGTAACGTTATCGTAGGGATTGGGTAACTGTGATTTTGGGGTAGTGGTGGTTAAAGTAGAGTAGTTGTACAACAGTTGTGGCAGCACCGGTATTAGTATTGACATTAATACTAGTTACAAAAATGTCAGCTTAACGTGGATGTGAATAACTAATCATAAAATAAACATATGTACCGGCTGACTTCAGGCAATGATCTGATCTTCGTCGCACATGATAAATAATACAGAACACTTACCTGTTGAGTGTATTGAACGCTCTGGACTTGGTACCCAACAATGTTAAGTTGACTATTCACTGCAAGATATATACGCATAAGATCTATATTTAGCACAAAGCCAATCATTTAAACCAATGTGTGATCACGCTTATGTATATATGTATAGATAATTTATGTATATGTATTTATGTGTTATGTATATATATGCATATCTATATATATATATATATATATATATCTATATATATATATATAAATATATAAATATATATATATATATATATATATATATATATATATATATATATATATATATATATATATATATATATATATATATCTTTATATATATCTATAT
Source organism: Sinohyriopsis cumingii (assembly GCA_028554795.2). NCBI lineage: Eukaryota > Metazoa > Mollusca > Bivalvia > Unionida > Unionidae > Sinohyriopsis > Sinohyriopsis cumingii. The sequence goes on along the minus strand of JAPYKE020000076.1, from coordinate 5,309,600 downwards.
ATATGTGTATATCCTTATATATATCTATATATATATGTATCTCTCTCTCTCTCAATATATATCTATATATATCTATATATCTATATATATATATATATATATATATATATATATATATATATATATATATATATATATATATATATATATATATATATCTATATATATATATATATCTATATATATATATATATATATATATATATATATATATATATATATATATATATATATATATATATATATATCTATATATATATATATATATATATATATATATATATATATATATATATATATATATATATATATATATATATATATATATATATATATACACACACATATATAGAGAGACATCTCTATATACACAAATTTATCCAGAGACATCTGTATATACACATATATTTAGAGACATCTCCATATACACATATATATAAAGAGACATCTATATATACACATATATACACATATATATATGTGTACATATAGATGTCTCTAAATATATATGTCTATACAGTGATGTCTTGATATATATATGTATATATAGGTGCCTCTCTCTCTATATATATGTCTATACAGAGATGTCTCTATATATTGGTATATATATAGATGTCTTTCTATATTTATGTCTACACCGATATGTCTCTATATATATCTGTATATATTTATGTCTCTCTCTATATATGTCGGTACAGAGACGTCTCTATATATGGGTATATATATTGATGTCTATCTCTATATATGTCTATACAGAGATGTCTCTATATATATCTGTATATATTGATGTCTCTCTATATTATGTCTATATAGCGATGTCTATATATATATTTACTTAGAGATGTCTCTATATATATATATGTGTACATATAGCTGTCTCTATATATATGTGGATATATAGAGATGTCTCTACATATATGTTTATATATAGATGTCTCTATATATTAATGTCTATATAGAGATGTCTCTATATTTATGTGCATGTATATAGTCTATATATATATATATATATATATATATATATATATATATATATATATATATATATATATATATATATATATATATATAAATTATAAAATAAACAACACCAACACGTAGAATGTGTGACCGGTTTCGCTTTAATGCTTCATCAGACTGAATTCAAACTGAATTCAATATCACTGCCTACGTCATTAAATATGTTGTTTCTAAGTGATCAATGAAATAAACAATGATATAAACAAGATGACGTCATAGCTTACATTTTTAACGTAATTATCTAATACTTTAACGAATAATTTACATGGAGATGTGCATATACAGCAAAGATTAATGATATCTTAATACATAAATATATATATATATAAAACTGGATCTTAAAGATACATATATCTCTACTGAAAACTATATATACGATTTATTAACAAATAGAGATAAACAGTTTTAGTAATATTAGTATTATGTATAATACACGCTTATTAGAAGAAAAGAAAATAAATTACAAAAAAAATATATATATGTCTATAAAGAGATGTCTCTGTATATATGTGCAAATATAGATGTCTCTCTATATATATGTCTATATAGTGATGTCTCTATATATATGTTTATATATAGATGCCTCTATATATATGTCTGTATAGAGATGTCTCTATATATATATGTTTATATAGATGTCTCTATATATATATGTCTATATATAGATGTCTCTATAGAGATATCTCTATATTTATGTCTATATATAGATGTCTCTATATATATGTCTCTATTTATGTTTATATAGAGATGGCTCTCTCTCACTTTCTCTTTCTTTATATATATATATATATATATATATATATATATATATATATATATATATATATATATATATATATATATATATATATGTATATATATATGTATATATATATGTATATATATATATATATATATATATATATATATATATATATATATATATATATATATATATATATATATATATATGTTATATCTATATATATGTCTATATATGTCTATGTATATATATATATATATATATATATATATATATATATATATATATATATATATATATATATATATATATATATATATATATATATATATATATATATATATATATATTTATATATGTCTATATACATATGTCTATATACATATTTTTCTCTCTCTCTCTCTCTCTCTCTCTCTCTCTATATATATATATATATATATATATATATATATATATATATATATATATATATTGTTGTCTACGTATGTGTGTATATATATATATATATATATATATATATATATATATATATATATATATATATATATATATATATATATATATATATATATATATATATATATATATATATATATATATATATATATGTGTGTGTGTGTGTGTGTGTGTGTGTATGTGTGTGTGTGTATATATGTATGTATTATGTGATGATGATATACTGGTATACTTTATTGACGGCTAGCGACGACTAGTAAACATAAAACATTTACTCAACGAACGAGAAATATATTTACTTCATACATGACCTAAGCTTCAAACAGAAAACAAATTAATCTCCTGAACTCCTCTGGAGGATTCTCAGTCTTCTAACATTTAATGAACAAATTAAGATACGCCAGGAAATTAGTTTATTTCCCACCGACACTATTTCCACCTCCAGTGGTATTCCAATGAGGATTTTAATGTCAAAATTCATACCTGTTATTATATTTTTCAAGATAGGACTTTTTAACTGAGCACGGGTGGGTGGGCATGTTTCATGGAATAAAGTGTGAAAGAGACAATGATATTACTTTGCCACTTATCCAATATGTAAGAATGAGCGTGCAATTAAAATACTTTATCATGGAATTCATTTTACTCCTTAAAAGTTTAAGAAAACGGTGAAACGCAGAAGAGGTGACAAATTTAAATAATCTGTTTCAGCGATACTTGTAAATGTTTGGAGGAGGAAATTTGTTAGGTATTTTTGTCGAAATGTTGCTTATGGAATCACAACATGAATTTATGTCATATATGTTATAGGCAGATCTTGTATATAATGGCTTTTGGATTCTGACCCCTCAATAACTATTCTTGCAGTGGGAGTGGCGAACAGAGACTTGTTATACGTCCAATTATTTTCAAATATGATTGACATCAGTTCTAAAATAGAGGTATTTTGTGATGGCGTTCCACCTACTCGTCTGATTTATGAAATATTTGTTTCCTTTGTTTTACCGAGTTGTATTTTATATTATGTTTACTGTTTTAATATTTCGGTTTCTGTTCCTTTACCTGTTTTGTTTTGTTAAATTGTCATGTTTGGATCATATTTAATGGGTTTTATTTTTGCGATTTGGGTTGGTTTTAAGCTGTTAATCTCATGTTTTTTGCAGGTTGGTTGGTTTTGATAACTTCGTTGCCTTTTTCTTCTTGTTGAATGAATTAGTGTTTGATCTTTGGTTAAAATATTTTATTGTCATCTTTCATTAAGACGTTTGCCAGTTTTGCATTCATTGATAGTTTTATGCTGATGCAATTTAAGGAATGTGTTGTTGTGCTATTTACTTTATTATAAGGCAATGGTTTTGGGCACCTTACTTAGGGAGGGGTGTTTATTTGATCGTTTTCTTAATTTTCTTCTTAAGTTGATTATTTTGCAAATGTTATTTCTATTTTTGACAAGGGTATCTGTAGTATACTTTTTTCATCGTTGTTTTGTCTGAGTTTGTTTGTCTCGTTCTCTTTGCCGGTTTTCTTTTCTTGAATTTGTACTCTCCATGCTGTCATGTTTCGTTTTTCATTTTGGAGCTTGCGTTCGCTTTATCAGTGGTGTTGAGCTTTTGAGTTTGGACCTTGTTAGATTTATGCATTGTTAAAGACGCTTCTAGCTGTTTTCACCTGGTTAACTCTTTATGTTTATTTTACGTAATATATGGGTTTCGTGATATTTGTTGCGCGATTTGTATTGCTGGGTGCTATTTATATATTTGGGACGTTTATTATTATTATTGTTGTAATTTATTGCCTAACTTATTTTAATTTGTTCTTTCTTCATGTAGATTTTATATAATTTGCGGTCATGTGTTTTTGTGTGCACATTTCGTCTTCTTGTGTACTGTGTAATTGAGGTTTAAACTGCAAAGATGTTTTTGCCACGCTCTTATTTTGAGGTTTGTCTTTTTGTAATTACTGTTATCTATATTATTATTATTATTATTATTATTATTATTATTATTATTCGTTGTTTTGCTTTGTTGATTCTGTGAGACTGATTCTTCTTTGACATTTTGCAGTTAGAACTGGTTCGTTAACTATTTGTTCTTAATTATTTTATATTTATGGGTGGTTGGATTATTATTTCGTTTAGACAACATTTCCTTGAAGGTTTATTTTGATGGACCTTTGCTTTCGTTTTGGTTGTTGTTGGTTTTGCTGAAAGAACACTTGGCTTAGTTTATGAGCCTCTGTATTCTTTATTGGTTACTTGTCGTAAGCTTCGTGTGTCTGTTGCTGGATTTACGCGCTGGTGCTTTTTGATCGTTTCTAGATGGGCTTTGTGTTGTTTATCCTTTTCCAGTGTTATTGCTTTTTATTTTCTATCTGTCTAACTGTGATGATAATGGTTCCGTAAAAATTATTTTCTATCTCTCTAACTGTGATGATGATGGTTCCGTAAAAATTAGATATGTTATGTTTGCTGCACTTTGAATACCAGTAAAATGAATGACGTATGAAATATACAGAAAAATTCAAATATTTCAATTTTTAATTAAATATAACTTCAATCTTTGATCATAAACTTTCATTGGACCTGAGCAGTGATTTCTCTATCAAGTGATTCAACAGCGTTTATATTTGTGCACATAGATAACATATGACACCTATGTTAAGAATGTTTCGATTCTACATTTATGTAAACAAGAGGCCTTAAATGTTAACTATTGACATGTTTATATTATTCTTCACTACTCTCAGCTCCACAATGATAATAAACACTTGCGTAACTGAACAGTTTAAATATTTCTGAGACATTTTAAGAAGATGATCCGGATTAGGGTCGTATTATACTGATAACACAAGAGCGAATAGGTGAACAAAATGTGTATTGACAGTGGGATTGAAAATATTTAATCTGGCACTAAACTAGTGCGTATAAATTCCAGTGATGGACTAAAACACAATGATGCGCACCGAGTTAAACAACTCGTTCTAAAGGAACATGATACTGTTTCTATCTGGAATTATTTATAACAGGTAACTTAAAAACGAATAATCAAGAATGAATAAATAGATATTAAACAAATATGATTCATCTATCAAATCTCTACAGCTGACAACAACACAGACATCACCAACAGTTCTACAGCTGTCTGCCACACAAACATACCACCAATACAAACCGTGAAACAGCTGTAAGCAGCCAAACTGCCAAACATAGGCAACCAAAACAGACCGGGTAGACACCAACATCTCAAACGGTCAAACGACGGCTGTCCCAACAGTTCCAAGACAGTACAAACACACAGCACAGACAGCACAGCTGCAACAAACATCAGAGGTCCAATACAGACAGTTTAACATCTGTTAGCTGCCAGACTACCCAACATAAACAGCCAAAACACCTAGGGTAGATTCCGATGTCTCTTTGGACGTCATTCGATTCTGCTTCACAGATGGCAGTCTCGTTTCTTTTGAAACACAGCTGCCATCACCAGGCCCGTCCTACAGAAATTCCAGGCCCCTGACATAGCTGTCATGGGCTCCAAAGGCTTGTTTAATTTTTTGTAAATAAAAGCCTCTGTACAGTTCTGCATAAACGCCTGTAGTAATCGATCATAACGTAGACTCTTGCAAGGAACATATTTTAATATTTACAGTACAGATCAATTTATTTACTATGACAAAGTTGACGGCGCTGGGCAATTTTTTCCCTCCCCCATCCCTCCTCAGCTGGCCTGGTCACCACAAGTAGGTTTCCGTCTACCTCAGCTGGCCTGGTCACCACAGGTCGGTTTCCGTCTACCGTTCCTGTTTTAAAAAACGAATGGAATCTGCGCGCAAACAAGTCAGTCTTTAGATTCTGTAGAATTCTATAGGGTGAAACTTTCATGGAGTAATGGCAAGTTTTCGACGCTCAGTCTTGCTTTACATAATAAGATCATGGATTGACAAAAAAAACAGCATGAATTTTGTTTAAGACCTAAATGATGTTTGTTTTTTGTTCTCCTTGAAACTTCACCAGTTGCGATCCATGTTTGGTTTAAAAGATTGTCCTTGCACCTTGAATTGAGATGTTTTCAGTTATCTTGTTTTGTATGTAAATCTCTGGAATTTCAGTAAGGACGGATGGAAGGGAACATGAAATATGCATCTGTAAGGCAGAGGCAGTTGGCAAATTCGTTTTGAAGGATGAGGAGGTGGACTAATCTTGCCATCTCAATCATGAATGCCGTTGACTGTTATATCCAGAAAAGGTTTGGAGGAAAATCCGGATATAGTAAAATCCGAACACTCTACAACAACCGCTTCTCAATGAATGTATGGATCTCTAGCTATAAAAGTGTTTTCCTTTACCGAGTCAAGATTGTGGAGAAGGAAAGGAAGGATTTGGCAAAATGAAAATGGAAGACTCTGAGATACATTTTGGGCCGACCGCTTTCTTGGCGGAAAGAGATCGATCCAACTCTGTTTGAAAACACATGAGTGTGGCGCCTACTCCGAAACTTCTTAGCATATTGTCTTCATTTATAGGATTGGGATCGCAGCTGGATTGGGTTGTGCAGCGAACGATCCTGTATCGCCTTGCGTGCTGTCATCACGCCATTTAGGGTAAATTGTGGATGATGTATAAGGCGATGGCTGCTCCTCGGAGATATGAGAAGGGAGCAGTTGTTGGGCTGCCTGCCTCCGCACTTCATCTGTCTTGTCACCAAAGAGCAAAGGCGATCCAAAAGAAGTTTTGCAGGGTAAGGTGATGTGCATTGCCGGTGGTGTCTGCAAACCTGAAACAAAATCACAGGAGACGCCAAGTCCAACAGCGAAGACGTGGCCACTGTATTGCGAAGTGTAGTTCTTGTCTAACACCAGGAGTTTTGTGATGAAGGTGTCCAAATGGGTCTTATACCAGCGATATATCAAAGAACTGCAGGTGCTGATTCGAAGGAAAAAAGGAATTGGAATCGCCTGTTTCATTGAGCTCGGCAGATAGATTCTAAGTAATTTCCTTGATTTTTCCTGTGCCCAGCGGAAGACCTAAGGATAGGTTGACTTCCTCGTCGTCAAATAGATGCCGGCGTAGAAGAGGGGGTCGGTGGCGGACGTTCTGAGTTGGGCAACAACCCATAAATTCATATATTGCCGCCTTTGAGCTATACACAGTCCCTCTATGACTGTCACGGTACAACTGATGAGGGAAAGCTGTGAGTAAATGACTATCCGTATTGCATGATGTCGTCGTCGAGCGATACGTATAGCTTGTCGAAGTACAAAAAGTGAGTATGGGTGTAGGGCATATGGAAGGCGGTGTAGCTGGCTGTACCGCCGGAATAATGGTAATGTTATTAAGACGGAAGGATCTATCAATATGATCGACGGTAATGTTAACGTTCGATATCTTGATCTGACGAGGCACTGGACGTATATAAAGGAAGCCACACGGTCACTGAATGATATGGGTCAAGAGCCGGACAGCTAAACGGTATGGTCGGCAACCGGAGCTGCATCAAATCTAAGGTGCGAATAGACGGTATGGATTGAGAGTTGGATGGCCCGACAATACCGACAGCAGCCAAGACGGTATCAACACTGAGGTGCGGCTAGACGGCACGGCTCATTCAAGTCATTTATAACCCCCATGGGGACTTACTTTACCTGGGCTGTCTTGAATTAGGTGGCATTTTCCCAATGTATATAATTTCCCACCTAAAACAGAGAAAGCCGCAATGACGTGGATAAATAGACCAGAACTGAACAAATCTGTCAGTTTTGGTTGTACCAAACGTGGCACCTGTAACTCCAGAAACGGTGTAGACAAAATCACAGATTCCTCCATTTCCTCAGATGTAACAGGTCGCCGACCAGGCTTGCAGAAGACTCAGTAAAAGGTGAAGCTTCAATACATCAGAACTCTCGGTCTTTTGATTGTCAAAAATTCATAATATAGGTACTGTCAGTACTTTGATTTCCCAAGTCACTCGTTTTTTGCAACTTTACTTAGAATTGTCAGTCATGTATTCCTCGACAAACTGGCTCACATGCTGCACGTAGCCGACGATTTACACTCTGTACATGCGAGATAAGAATCATAAGATTTCTTTCTGGATTTGCATTCTTGCATTCAGTGTACATAATTGTCATAGTTAATTCTGAAACTCCAAAGTAAGAAAAGATATTATATAAAGATATTATTTTAAAAAAATATATAGTTATCTGCGTTACGAACGCCAGAGACACCCGCTACACCAGGCGTGATAAACAGACACAAACTTCAAGGCGTTCTATTATAATGTAGCTTGTAGACGCATGCCATCAAAAAACGCAGATACCATGTCTACATAGGTGAGAAAAAAATCCACACAATTATGGTCAAAATAAAAACAAATAATGTATACTACCTGTAGAATAATCCTTAAAACATCCGAGAAAAATGGATTTGTAAACGATGTTGTCAATTCCCAAGCGAAGGTAATTGGCAAGAGTTGTCTCCCATTGTTTGTATAATATAGTAAAATAAGACTAATTTTCATCTTTGGGAGGGCTTGATTGGGGAGGTAGTAGAGCTTATATTCCAGATGGCTGCATTATCGGGTACGTATTCTTGGAGAAACAGAAGTTGTCGGGAGGTTGTAGGGATTATATTTATAACGTTCATGTGATAGGGGAAATTATTCGAAGGAGAAACACACCGTGATTAGTACCACTGTAAGCAAATACCACGGTAAACCGATATAGCAGTAATATCGTGCTTAACTACACATAGATCCGTAAAAAAAAATTTGGAAAAAAGAATGAAAAATAAAAACATCGAATTAGGACGCGGACGAATCAACGGTAGAAATCATAAGTGTGGTGACAGGCTCACGATAAGCACTGCGTTTAAATAGTATTCCATATTTCAACTCCTCTTCTCAGATTTAGTTGAAAAAATAATTTCAGCTCCTAATTATTTTATCAGACTGCTATAAAAATTAAAGTACCTTGAATTGCAAAGACTCGTCTAATTAGTTTGAAGAGTTGTCAGCTACGGTACGTTAGTATTACTCAGTGTGTTCTTTTGTGTTCCATGTTGTCTTTGTAATGTTGTTTTTAAAAAAGAATTTATGTCATCTTGAAAAGAAACAGAAGGCCAGGACATGCATGTTGAGCCCACGATCCAAGTAATGTTTGTAAAACGTGTAGCCGTGACCTCGACTAAACAAATGGAATGGTCGCAGAATAAATAATCTTAGGTTCGTTCTGATTTATCCAAAGTACAAACAATGTCAATGATACATTTTAGGACAAATAAACAAATAAAAATATTTAAAAACAAAATTAACTGAAACCTTAAGGTAAACTTTATGTGACCGTGATCTTGACCCTAAAATCAAAAGGGGATGGAGTGCACGTCGCTGAATGAAATATGTTAGATCCATTATGAAATTCATCATTGGGTTCAGAAAACTTAACGCATATTTTCTATGACTATGACAATAACCCAAAGTCAACGGTATTGTCCTGGCGTCATAATGATTCATTCCATGTATAAAAATAATCTATGTAGGAGCTAGCCAAATATAATTAAATGAAAACTTTAACAAAAACCTTTTCAAAATGTTCATATGCCTGCAACCTCGACCCCAAGATGAGAGGGGCACACAATAGTGTCAGAGAATCAATTTCCAAATGACTATAATAATTCATAACAAATATGAAGGGAATCAATCCAGATGACTGAAACATATATGCAAATGAAGCACGTAAACAAAAACATTAGCAAACATTTGCCGACACAGATGTTGCCGTCAGAAAAATGGCTGCATTAACTCGCCGCTCACTAACTTGTCAAATACTTCATAAAATATTAATTAAAATCGTGGTTTAAGTAAAGAATGGCCACGTGTTTATGACTATATATATATATATATATATATATATATATATATATATATATATATATATATATATATATATATATACCAAAAGTGGGGACTTCTTAATAATAATGTTATGATGTCATGTATTTATGTTTTTCTCCCTTTCATATCTTGAAAAGCTAGAGTTTCTTTTACAACAAGACATTGTTCATTCAGAACTTCGCTCATTGCTCTTTGCAAAAATAACAGAGAGTGTCTTTTTTACTATACAAATAATTTTTACTGAAAATGAACAACAACATAAAAAGAAAACAAAACTACACATATTGGCAAGATTACATATATCTCATATTCCCTCTTCTAAACAGAATCAGATAATAACCTTCATCGAAGCAAATATCCAAAATATAATTGATTTTCATTTTGAGTCAGATAACAAGCTTTGAGATACATAAATAAATAAATGGATATAAACATACTTATATAATATAATGGTATAATAAAAAGAAGATATAATGAGCACATGTCTTGCTCAGTTAAAATGTATTACGTTGCAGTCAATGAAGGGAAACAACTGACAGTTGATAGAGAAAAATGAATTGTTGATATTGTACTATTGTATTGCACATTATCGACATTTCCTGTTTGAAAAGTTGTTTTTCGAGATCAAACATACTCTCTGCAAAATGTCACAAAGATTTTATATGCTTAACATACGCTCTAATGAAGGTTATTTTCATGTATTATTTTATTTCTATTTTTTTGAGCGGAAAAATTGCATAGAAAAAGGAGCTTGTGGAAATTTAGTGCTAAAGGATATATGTTACGAGTAAAGATATTCCGCTTGTCTCTAGTGTGACTTGGTAAATAGTTGGACAGACAAAGATACTGCAACTCATAGCTTTCATTTCTAAAAATATGATTGCAATTCGCAAAAAGTGCTCAGCCTTTAGGTTACAAATCAGATCCATTCAGGACCGTTAAATTAAGACAAAGATTCACACTGTAGACTTCTCATCAAAGACTGCAGCATCCCTCCATTGTGCAGAATATCGTCGTATTTATCCAAGAATAACTTCTATATGTAAATAAAACTTTACGATACCAGTAAATGGTTCTCTGTCGATCAGCGCAAAAACGTAAATTGTATCACTTATGTCCCATGATCAGACTATTTTATTCTTAAAAAAAATGTTCTATTTGTCTGAGATATATCATTTTTGTCATAAATGCATTTGCTAAAGAAGTGATTTTCTGGTTTACAGATTTAGTACACATGAAGCGGGTCAGAGATTTGTCGTGAATGGGTACGCTGAAACAAGCTGAATCCTGGCATATCGATAATACACAAGTAAGGTTGATGAAAAAATATAAGTTTTAAATCAGTATGCACTGAATATAACTTTTCTGAATTATGGTAAACTGATACTTGAGACAGGTCACAGACATTAGCTTATATATAAAGTAAAACGTGCTAGGAGAGCCTCTGCATTGGGAAAGATAGTAATATTTCCAATCAAGGATCGGCGAATATGGGAACAACAACAGTCAGTGGCTCTATTATCGTGAAGATCTAAGCAAATGAAAATGCAGAAGCACCATCTTTGTTAAATTCTTTTTCATTCTAGGTGCAATGTGCAATTTGGAAGGATAGAATGCGTAGCATATTTGCCGCTGCTTTACGCACATTAATAAATAATTCAATGAACAGTAATGGTTATGCTCACAATAGTGTTCGCCCCATTAAGCATTGATGCCAATTTAATATGCAGTATAAAAAGCAAACAAGAATTGAACTTGATGTAGCGCAAACATAGGCAAGTATACTTTCCCTCAAATAAAATCTTAATTCTGAATGATTCGCTGCACTTATCAGTCCGATTAATAAATGTATGCATTGTGGCATACGCTATGGAAAGCTAAACAAGACATAAGCATTTGTGAGGGAATCATGTGATCACTTTTGGGGGGCTTAAGTTAGTGCGTCATTCCAACTCATTTTGGTTTTGTTTCCTGGTGGGGAGGTGAGAGACTATACTGAGTCTGTTTGCACAAGAGTAAATTCAATTGATAGATTTGTAAAGGACATTAAATTGCTAACAATGAATACTGAGATGAAACCTCTATTGTAATTGTAATAGACAGTGTTCATAAACCAATTCGCTAATGTGAGTGAAAGAATGATCTCTATGCTGCTAGATAGGATACAAGAGAACAATTCTGACCATTATGGCGCAAATTTGACTTTCAAATTAAGGACGAAAAAAAGTCATAGGCAAAGAATTGTTCACTATGATATTGCTCAAATTGTTCCTTTTTAAGTTCTTTTCTTCCCTATTAACCTTACATATGCATAAGTGAATACAAATACAGAACTCCAGCGGAAGACCTATGTGCAATTTTCATTCTCAAAAACGTATGTTTAGTGTCTGAACTGAAATGTTACTAAACGTCATATATACCCTCTGAACTGGATACGTTGTTTGTTTTGCATTCTTATCAACACTTTCTTCTTCTTGTGTCTCTTTCCGCTTGTTTAATTTTGTAGAGCTGAGATAGATACTACGCCTTTTTTGTCTTTAGCTGATGTAGGATGTCGATTCAGTCTTTTGTATATGAGACAACACTTTGTACACACTTGAACTCTTAGATTCTCTTATCAGGTTTCTTAAAATGGCACAATCTGAAAGTCGAGATGCCGCTACACCTAACTTGTATATGCACTTCCTTTGTACTGTTGATACTAACTGCACATTTCTGTTTTTATTTCACTATGGAGCCAAGTCTTTTGGGAAAGGATATCACTCATCTTAAAAGATCCACAATGAGCTTATGATCCTCACGGATGACACACTTGTCGGTAATGTAGCATTGTGAGCAACTTCCAAATTATGTCTTTGATTGCTTATCTAACATATCTTTTCTAATATATCTCACGCAATGTACGTTTTGACACTTTCCCTGATTGGTGTCGAACAGACAGGGCAGTTGGAGACATCCTTTGAGCACAAATCACACAAACAGAAGTGTGTGCATGGAAGTAGTAATATATTTCGTTGTCTTTGTCTGCAGTGTTTACACATCACAATTGCAGTTAGCATCTTGTTCTCTTCCAGCAGGCGTCCACACTCTGCAACAAATATAAGGGACGTTGCAAAACCGGAATGCAACTTAAAAATTAATTAAAATTAATTAATTAATCTTAAGAACAGACATTTTACCTGTATCATATAAATTAAGGATCAAAATAATGCTAGATGACATCAATAATGCAACTTCATAACGCACATCTTTGGATTCAATAGGAAAATAGCTTCTGCCAATACATTTTTTTGTGCTGTGAACCCTTGGAGACTACCAAAACATATATTCGCAATGTCACAAACCATCACAACATAGCCGGATGCAACGGTTAGAGAGTATGCAGAATGACGATAGACGAAACATGGAGGATTGATGTACAGCCAACTGTAGCCACCTAACCTTAAGAGCAGAAATCTCTGCGGACTACTGTACAAGGATGGCTGACAAAATTGCCTCACTGCATGGGATTTTCCATTTAGCTTCTGGGAACCAGTTTCGGTGACAATCCTTGAAAATTATATACTTGATCCTTTCGACCCACTCGCTTAAACTAAAACTATTATTCCAGTATGAATTTGGTAAATAAATAAGATCACTAAATTATCGACGGGTAACTTATACCCACAGATTGGTTTATATTTTTTCGGAAATATAAATAACCTATGTATACTAAATTCTAAAGTTGATTGAAATAAGCCAATCTTTAACTCTACAGATTATTACAAATAAAGTGTATGGCTAACATTTAATAGGCCCTCGGGGACAGTCCAGCAAAAAAAAAAAAAAACTCTGGGCAGAGTGTGACAAAAGTGTATAACTGACGCTTCATTTCATGATTCCGGTGCCGCTTTGCGCTTCCCGGGCACGCCTTTTCTAACATACCCTCACATACATTGTGCCGACAAGACGCAAGAATTCATTAGTATGCAGTGCGTACAATACCTTTACATAATTGTTTATGTTACAATGACGGAAATGACTCAAATTCTGTCTGTTAGACACCCTTAGATATTCGAGCTGACTTACGTTCTAGAGTCAGTTCAAAGTTCAAGTTTGACAGTGGATTTCTTAACCTGGTCTTCAGCACCTAAATTGTACATAAAAAATGATAAAAATGTATTATATTTTATATAGAAAACATATCAAATGTATCAAATTGTACATCAGAAATATAGTAAATTTATGAAGTTATACACACTAATCTGTATCAAATATAATAAGGTGTTGTTACTCTCATTACATTTCCATCCAAAAATTTCCAAAATAATGCTAATATTGCCCATATAATTCTAAATACGTGCTTGGACAATATCTTTGAAAAGTGAAAAGCCTGATTTGATTTTTAGTTTCTATGCAGTTGTAAGGGAAGCGGTATAGTGTTTCGATTGTGTTCAGTGCAATAGTAAAGGCAGCTGTTTCGTGTGGGGTTTGGGGTATTGTTTTATGCAATAGTATAAGAAAGTTGTCTTGGTATTGTTTAGTTTTGTTTTCAGAGTTTGTGCTTATGCAGTAATAAGTAAAGTTGTCTCGTATTTTATGAAGCTGTAATATGTATTGAGGGAAATAAGATAGCTTTTTTATTGCTTAGTTTATACAGAAGTGGGGTGTATTAAGAAAAGCTGTCAGTGGGAGGTGATGGGGCATGGGGTGGGTGGAGGGTTACAGTACTAACACGCAGTAAGGGAAACAGGCCAGTGCTTTTTAGGTGCAGTAAGGGAAGTGGTTTGTTTTCCTTTTTAAGCAGTAGTACAATATGCAATTCCGACTTGATTCGAGGCCCATACATTAATAAACTCTTAGAGTCATTTAGACTAAATCACATGGCATGTCATAATTTCTTGATATTTTTCACTTTGAATCTGCTCTATATATTATGGGTCCTTTTATAACATGATCAAGCCAGGAAAGATAAATGCTCAAACAGAACGAGTCTCCATATCAAATAATGAAACATGAAAATAGATTCCAGGTACAGTGGATGACTTATTCCTCACTCAACTAACAAGGCAACTACAAATCAATCTTTGGCTAATGAAATATTTTGTAAGTAATCTAATGTTTACATAGCAAAACGAACAAATGTTAATATTTCTAGAGTATTTTCCCTTATCATCATTGACAGACTAGTGTGTTAGAAATGGAATTGCCGCCACCTGTATATTCTATTAAAAAATACGTAAGTTGTGGATAATCTTGAATTATTCAAACAACCATCAGTAACGGAGTAATACAAAGTGATATGTAGTCCTATTTTGCTCCCAGAAGGTCAGATGGATTGCGTAGTAAATCTCCTTTAAGAGCGATAAACATTGCTTTACATACGTCACTTCAGGAATTCGTCACTATAAGATTTAATGTGCAAGTGTTGTTTTTTTTTTTCTGTAGAGGAAAGACATCAATCAAACTGAAATATGATAAAGACCTAATAAATGAAGAACCTGAATCAAAGTTCCTAGACACTAATTGTTAATTATACATGACATCTTGATTAGATGATCTTTCAATCTCTTCTGAGCAAAACATTGTGTGTGACCATTGTAAAAGATCGTTTCTTCAGCAGCGTTGTTTGTATTAAGGAGAATAATAAGTTTAAAATTTTTTCTTGCTCTGGAGATTGTCCACTTGCAATTATGGAAAAGTAATGTTATGTACTCGCTTTCCACCAAATTTGAATGTTATAAGGGATCAATTCCAGGCTACTAGAATAGAGTTCTCCATATGATTTTGAAAAAAAGCAACCAATAGCCATCACACCTAACACCACCTAAAACTACATAATACTGTTCAAGGCACGGGGGTTGATACGTGCATGCAAGGCGATTGGTGCCGTATACCTGCCGAACTAGGCTCGAATTTCCGTACAGTTCGAATTAAAGGTTCTCTAACCAGTATTTGTATTTGTAACAACTCTGCAAGTATTATCAAGTATGTTCCTGTAGGATCCAGGGATAGCACTTTCCTTTCTGTCTGGTGGAATAAGTTTCACTAATTAATTACATATACCTTAAATTATGTCTTAGGAATCCGGAATGACTGTATACTTGGATAAGAATTAATTACTAGGTCAACATGCGAATGTGTCTTGTACGCATGAATGCATATACCAACGACTCTGCAGCATCACTTTTTTGGTGATTTGTGCATGATGGAAATGGTGTGGGGTTGATGCATTCCGTTAAGGGAATGTGTGTCATTTACCTGAGGACCTGGCTTCAAATCTCCAAAGAATACGAATTAAGAATTCTCTAACCTGTATGACAATATAATATAATGGTATTTGTAAACATTCTGCTAGTAATATTAAGTAAATTCTTGTATCATTATGGGACTGTAATTCTCTATCTCTCTATATATATCTAGTTAGTTAGTGCGTCCACCTCGGATGTGGAGGTCGCGGCTCGAACCCGGGCCGAGTCAAACCAGAAACTTATCAAATATTTTCTAGCAGCTGCCTCGCTTGCCGCTCCGCATGGCGAAGTTAGTGTTAAGACAAATGGGCCTGGTGCCAGTGTAATGTGACTTGGTGGGATATGGTGCTACATGTCTGGTAATTGATGCACGAGGGCTAGACAGCACTATAAACTGACACACTGCAGACTTTGTAGCGATATGACTAAAACTGTTGAATATAAAACATTTTAATCACAAACATTATGCATTCAAGGGTCTTTATGGATGTTAATATTGACACTCTTTCTCATAAACGGTTTATACTTTGTTGATATTGATTTGTTTTGTACAGGTTAGTCAGTTGCCTCTAAATAATACAAAATATAAGCAAAAATGACTTCAGCATAACAACTTTATTGCACATGAGGAATTTACTCTTACACGGTGAAACGAAGAGATTGCCCACGATTATGTGCGATTATACCTCTCTCAAAGACATAGCAATCATGAATGATAAATACATTTCGTTCGGTGACAATACATATCCTTATTTTTTCTCTATAATTCTCTTTCACTCTTTCCATATGCGTGTCTCTATGTCTTCCTCTCTCTCTCTCTCTCTCTCTCTCTCTCTCTCTCCTGGATGTAAATCACTGAAGCTGGTCATAGTGGATATACTAATTTCTTCAGCAGATGTATTAGCCACCATATATAGCCTATGTGTGCTAAATATTTGCCATAAAACACACAAATCCGAATCCAAAACTGTATTGTCAATGCAGTGAAGTAAAAGTGAGTGATATAAATTCTCACCAAAGTGCAATGTGTACATCATATTCAGTTCTCATAAATGTAATGAATGTTCCGTGGGAAGAAATAAAAAACAATTCAAAACTCCCGCGAAACGAACTCGTAATCAACCGCATTATATGTCTTGGGTATTAATATAACCCAACATCACTAACAATACGATTTTAACAATTCATTTATTTCGAGTAATACATTTATACAAATTTGTATAAAGCACGATCACATGAATGATGCTATCATTTTATATATATAAAAAAAACTTCCGTTTAAATTAATCAGCGCCAAGACATTGGAAACGTATTCTCTTGAATTTCTCGCCAAAGAGATTTATTGTGATCCCTCTCGGAATGCTTCATAGTCACACTTAGGACAATTGTGCTGCCAAGGCTTCTAGGTAAAGATGGTTTATTTTTAAATAATGCTTTGAATTTTTTAATGCCGCTGAAAATATTTAATTTTTTTTTGTTAGATTGCACCTCAACCTATCTGGAATGTTCGTTGCCAATTTGTTGATTCATTATATCTCTATATAGGTTTTTCTTTATTCGAGGCAAGTGTTTAGTATTCCAAAGTTGTTTGCATAAACTGCGCACATTGCAAATTCTTTGTCTTTTGTACCGTCGAAACAATACTAATATCATGACTGTTCAGATATAGTTGAACTGTAGCTGATTATTATCACTTTCATAATTATAATAAACATTTTAGGCTCTTACAAAAAAAAAGAAAGCTATTGTTGTAAGTTTAAACATTCTAAACTGAGTAGCAAAATGAATCAATTTAATCAAATCGTCCTATATAATTTATTAGCGCAGGGGAAGTGGGGAGGGGGAGAAGGCAGTGTAATGTATATTAAATACTCTCCTTTTGATTTAATACATACATATATAAATTTACAAAAAATAACGAAGAATTATTGAAAGTTCATCAAAACATGTTTCACTTTTGATTTCTTAAATTAATTATTTATCGGCCACTTAAGACTTTTAAACATAAAATAAACAAACGTTTTAATGCATATGCAGTTAAATGGGCATATTAGGATACCTTTCTTCCTCAGTGACATGATAGCCATCTTCACGTTTTTCGTAGAATACCCGAACTCTAATACTGTCAGAACTGCAGGTTTATTCATATCCGGATCGGTCTCTTGTCCTCTTGTTTCTTTCAAAATTGAAAATTATTAAATGAGATAGAAATTAACTTCGCATTGCATACTTATTCTAACTGGTTGTAATTCAAGCATAATTTGATTGAGTAACTAAGACAATCAAAGTATTTTAGTATTGTAAAATCTTTGATCTAAAAGGATGTTAATTAAGTAATACTTGTTTCTTAAAATGAAACCACTATACATACCCTAACTCTGTTAATGACATTACTGATACATTTCACCTTAACATTAACAGAAGGAGAGGTTGAACATTCACATTTCAAAATTCAAACATCAGATGATCTAAAAAATGCGGGCCTTATTGTATATAGTGGCATGAAAGACGATCTTGGGACCTTTAATGTGAAAAACGGTACTGTTGCAATATTAGTGTAAATGATATCGGCAATGAACTATGAAGTTTATAACCTTACTTTGTGCTCCAAAATTCGATTCATCTGGTCTTCTAGGTATATCTTCCAGTCGTGATGACATTCTGGCTGTCGCTGATGTTGCATCATGTGACTAAAATTCATAGGATATTAATATATTTGTTTTATGTCGAGCGTGATGTAACGTCTTAGAGACCGATGTTTGGAATGGTTGAGTCATTTGGAAAATGTAACTAGCATAAACCGATATTGTGAATCAATGCAATTAGAGGTAATCTGTTTGAATACTTAAATAGACAATGATGCTGGAAGTCAGTATTAAGATATAATGATGAGCTCTGGACTTAATTAGATGGCACAAGAATCAAGATTGGAACAGTATAATGAAAAGGAGCACGATGTAGTGTATGGTTGTTTTTCTTATTCGATAAATAGTTGATCAATAGGATCTGACTTTTTTGTCGGATACACTTCACGCGATAAAAAAAATGAGTAGACCACAAATTAACAACTCATGCTTCATACGACCATATCTACTTCTTTGAACAGAACTTTGCTTTTAAAAGCGTTTATTTTGCAGTAGTCATTATGGAAAGTAAATAAAACAGAACATGAGATAGAGTGGATTTAGTAACAAGCATAAGCTTTTTACCAGCTCTCTCTTCATTTAAATTGCTATTATTTTTATGTGACTGATATGAGTAATGATGGCATAATATTGTAAACATTAAAATATGTTAATGTGGTATTAAAGTGAAGTCGTACATACAATATTGTAATAATGTCGTACAGTAATTAATAATCATGTACAGCGGAAACATTTTACCATATACTTGTAAAACAACAGCTGGAAAACGAATACGAAAAGTAAAAACGTGTTGGCAATGGCGAAAGTTTAACTTTACCTCAGTTAGTATAGGTTTCATCTGGAGTTAGGCGTAAGTGGTTATGGGAAGTGGCTTTCCTAGCAAACGTGGATGATGTTCCTTTCGCCATTTCCTGGAGATGGTCATTGAATCAATTTTGTTAAGGTTAAAATCAACTAACCATTGATGAACCCACATACTGATTTTAAGAATATCGTCATTCAAAACACCAGCAGCCATGATTTGATCCTCAACGATAATAAACAGTGATATATCATCAGCAAACCGTTTATACTGGACTGTATATCACTGACAATATCATTAATGTAAATTAAAATTAACAGTGGTACAAGTATATATCTCTGAGGCAGCCCAGTCTTGCCATGTTGTTGGTCTAAAGTACATCCTTCTCTACCAACGTTTTGCATCCTGTTTGAAAGATAGTTTTAAACCATTCCGAAAGTCCTTCATCACTTTCAGTTATTGTTAGCTTCTGAATTAAACCTGTGTATCGTAGGTTTTCGAATAGAGTACTAATATTACAAACTACTACTCTAATTTATTTGGCTTCATCGATCGCTTTGCAGACAATAGTGTACATATCGCACAGTTGTAAGGGAGCCAAATCTTTTGTGGTAAAACCAAACTCATGGTAACTAATTAGGATAGTGACTGTGGGAAATTTATAAGTTGAAGGCAGAATATTTAAAATGTTTTGCTCCAGCAGTTTAGCAGCGAAAACGGTTTGTGATTTGAAACAACATTTTTGTCCTCTTTTTATGAATCAATGTAACATTGGCTTCTTTCCACACCACTCGAAAATATGACGATTGGAATGAACGATTAAACATTTAGGATAAACACAGCGATAATATGCTAGTGACTTCTTTAAGTAACCTGGAGTAGATATTGTCGAGACTCTGCTTGCTGATGTTTGGATCTGAAAGTAATCTAAATACTTTTTACTAATGTGAATATTATTTAAGGCTAATGTCAGGAAGATGTAGAGATGGCCGTGTAGTTGAAATATGATCTACCAAGTATGGTTAAAACTATTTGCTATTAAGTTTGTTTTATCAAGGCTATAAAATATTAGTTACCGCGAAGCTATGTATTTAAAAACTTTGAGATCCCTTTCTTCAAAAGAACACGTTAACATTGCCAAACATTGAAGTCCTTTGAGCTGAAATAATTCTTAACAGAAGATACCTTTTCATTGGAACATTTTATGTACACCCAAGATTAGATGCTTGAACTACGGTCGAACTCACAATTGAATTGGCAAATCATTATTTTCAAAATATTATCAACCCAAGGGAAATTAACTTTGAAATCCATAGCTAAGCCACTGATATTTCTTTGTCTATTTAGATGGATTGATGGTTGAACATTCTGTTAGAATGTATCTATCCAATCACGTAGTAACATCGAATTTGTTTCACACTACGCATACGGTCAATCTTATGGTACATACCTGACTATAAACATTACAAACTATGTGGTTCTCATGCGTGAACTCCTGTTAGCTTCAATGTCATTAGCACGTAAGATATATATATATATATATATATATATATATATATATATATATATATATATATATATATATATATATATATATATATATGAATAGGAGGCATCCCGTATGATAATAGTGATATTTTAATATCCTACAACTTATTTGATCGTATTTAATATTTTCATTTGCTAGCCGGTCTGGTAGCCAGTGCATGGTAACACAAAACCAGAACCCTGCACTGCTCTAGATCAATATTCATGGGTTATGTAACAAAGATGAGAATCCTGGTTGGTTTGGTTGTACTGATTTAGGATAAAACAATGACATTTGATACGGTCGCGAGGTAATTATTTGAAAAGACCAAAGGAGAATTCACAAATATTTTTTCCGGCAAGTTTACGAAATACTGATATATTAAATCTACTGAACGCTATGTAAGTGAACAATTATACCCGAAAAGTATGGACGTGCCAACATAGGTTTGAATCTTGGAGACAACTGTGAAAAAAATATGGTAAAAGCAATGTACATTGCTTGTGAGTGCATCCGATATATCCACCATGGGAATATACAGACATAAGAAAATTATTGTATGTGTCATTTATATTAATTAAAGAGAAAGATGAAAAATGGCTAATAATGTTCAAATAAATTCAGGATACGTCTGAAACATGATCCCACTTTCAACAATATTCAGTCCAAGCCAGACAAATTAATAAACACAGCAATTAACCTAGACATGAAACTTGACAATGTCGCTTTTACTATGTAAAGTAAGAAAAAAGCATTGACTTTTCCAATTGAGCCAATACAAGATTCAAACCAGAAAGTAATATAAAGAAAAGTAAAAAAAGGACACAATATTCGCACGCAGAAATAATTAAACCAATATAGTACAAATGAGAATTGTTGCCTCATATAGTATCGATATTCAAATGGATTGCACTGCGATGAAAAGACTTGCAGGAAAACGGCTGATATATATATATATATATATATATATATATATATATATATATATATATATATATATATATATATATATATATATATATATATATGGATTTTCTCACTTGTGTACTCTGACTACACACGTACAAATATACACACATATGCACACATAGGCAATGATATATTTATACATACATGCATGCATACTTATATACATACCTATATACATCCATTCTTGCATATTTATTTCATAAGGACATGCACGTTTTGTATGGTTGAAGGTATATACCCTTTCTGAATACATCAAACAATAAGATAAAATAGTACGGATATCAACGTAGATAATAACATGTTGTGATTAAGGTCAATTGAGTTTATTTGCACAACTGTTGTAATAAAAATTCACAAAAATGCCTTCGAAACGTTCATTTGTATCAAGTCGAGATATCTGTTAATGTATGACCAATATACCTTATGTAGATACTAAAATACTAACTTGTGGACTAGATTAGCCTTGTTAATTAACGCTAAATGACTTACGTATTAAATAAGCCCAACTTAGTGTATGATGCTTGAATAC
The DNA here is from genome assembly GCA_028554795.2 of Sinohyriopsis cumingii. Classification (NCBI taxonomy): domain Eukaryota; kingdom Metazoa; phylum Mollusca; class Bivalvia; order Unionida; family Unionidae; genus Sinohyriopsis; species Sinohyriopsis cumingii. The sequence continues at coordinate 5,286,793 of JAPYKE020000076.1, read as the reverse complement.
TCAGTGTTGAGTATTCAGACGAGGTTTGCATTTTAAACACTAATATGAAGACAATAAAAAGTCTCAAAAAGTTAATTAAGGACCGTGAACCGTTGGATGCAAAACAATAACAAGAGTAAAGTTCAATTCAATAAAGAGCAAGGTAATAAAATAGAAAGTCGCAACGGATTGTTGACATAAATGATTTACTACTGAGATATAAGTTTGTGAGAGAAGTATTTCAACTTGAGATAATTTAGGCTTGCTGAGATATATATTGCTTTGAGACGGTTATCTTAATTTTAAAACTATTTTCGATTTTTTTCGATCATCGCCTTTGTGAATGAAGTCGTCTTGAATTTTAGCGTATTACGACTTTGTGGTTTTTAAATAAGCAGCTGCAAAGAGTTACAAGAAACAAGCTTTGTAAAACTCAACAAATGATTAATTTCCCTACAATACAGATTGAAAATTAAAAAAGAACTTACGGTATTGCGAATTAAATTCCAAATAATCATAGAAATACAGGCAAAAGTCCAAATGATTAAAGTTCTGAATAAACTTTAGTGGAAATCCAAAATAAATCTAGCATTTGAAAGTGCTGATGTGCTTGTGGTGGCCCTTAAATTGGTGATGTGCCAACAGCCTTTGGTTGGATCACAATAATGCAATCCAATATATCACAATAAATTCAATTCTCCATTTCCTTGAATGTTATTTTTTTTAACACTCTGTATTTCCAGTGGATACAGAATATGAATAATGGAAACTATTACCTAATGGAGATTTTCAGTCTGGAAGGTTCCATATATAAATTTACAATGGACTGGCTGAAATTGGGTTTGATTCTGACATGCTTGTAATTGTTGTAACCGCCGGAGTTAGATTTGTATATATTTCAAAGTATTCAATGTGAACGTCGCCCACTATTAAATCTTCGAAAAGATTTTGATATCTAAATTTCTTTTGCTGCTGAATTCGAGGAGGGTATACCAAAAGAATGAACAAAGCTTGGTTTCTTTTTATTTCTCTTTTAGACTTTTTGTTTGGTGCTTTAGACAACACTGGTGACAATATTCTAACTGTGATTATAGGACATCACATGAACATTTCTAATCACCATACAATACTATCATAACTCCACGAAAAACAAATAAAAAACAGGAAACGCTATTAAGACTGTTCTAAACCCAATATTTTACGTTGATGTTTGAAACGTTTGCAAATACTGACAAAGAGGGAAACAATGCTAGGGGTATACTCCTCACGTTAGCAGTGGGGATGAATACTTACTCAAAACATTTCATTTTATTGCAAAATGAGACCCATGTCGTAGGGTATGTGTCTAAAGGTTTGTATTAATGCAACATGTATAGCCTTTTAGGTCATACAAAGGAAGAGTGTTATTTAGTAATGTTTTAAAGTCACATATATCCAACAGCCGGCAAGACAATATGCTTACATATATACGCTGTTAATGTGTAAAGAAACTGCATTCACTAGCTACATACTGTACATGCAAGTAAACTACGCTTCAGTTTTGTCGTTTAGTGTGTTTTGTTTGTTTCTTTGTTTTCTTTCTTTTTTTTTGGGGGGGGGGGGGGAGGAGGAGTGGGACCCAGCCGCTAGAAGACTATGTTAAACACAAGTAAAGGTCAGTTGTGAAAAGCGCCGTTTAAATTTATGATCATCCAGCTTTCCCGTGAATTAAGGTAATAAAAATATGTACCGAGCGCTCTCCGCGAAAGTTATTCATTTTTCATTTTGTTGTTATTATTGCATGTTTACATGTTTGAAGTGGAAACACAGTGCTACTCACTAACCTTCCAGTTAATCGATCTTCCTTTTCATAGCAGCTGTTACATTATCACGACCACGTTTTATATCAAAGGAGCAACATTTGATTAAAAGATGGTATGAATACGTATAGCATTACTATCAAGAAGTAGTTGATGTGGTTTCAGTAAAACTTCTTATGTTCGGACGGAAGGACGACATCTATTTAAAAGCCTGAAACCACACATTTCAGAAGCTCGACTGTCAATATACTCACTACAAGAGAGAGAGAGAGAGAGAGAGAGAGAGAGAGGCCATTACTCGATGGTTTTGCTTTTCTTTCTCTTGTACATATGCGACGAATCTTTGACCTTTAACAAGTCTAAGATGATAGCAGTCTGGATTGTATTTTGCATGCTTCCTGTAAGGATCATCACCATACTCCCACCCATGCAAAGCAACATCACACCAAAAGCAGTAGACTTTGTCATTTATGCCTGGAATTTAATATTTATACTTAAAAGTACTTTATCTGAAATGGATTTATCCTTTATGTACACTGAAGTTAATAAACCTATTGTTTCACCTGACATATATTTAAAAGAGGTCTTTGTTGTGTTTGAATGACGAAGAGATTGTTGGAATGTTTTGATTGTATGTATGTATGTATGTATGTATGTATGTATGTATGTATTTATCTATGTATGTGAAATATCCATTTTTATGATAGGACTTGTTGGTTTTATTATGTTTGTTTTAAACTTGATTGTGTATATACGTACGTTTTAGATACCTCCAAAATAGGGGAAGTAATTATAGTGTTGAGATTTTCTTTTCTGGTGAAAAACACAGACATGGATATATCTTATCACCTCATTCAGACTAAAACAAGGAAGATTGAAAGGTAAAAGTTTTCTTCCTATTCTTTGAAAGACCAGAGAAAATGATAAAATAATTAATAAATCGCCCTTTAAATTTCCTTTTTTGTCGAAATCATGTTGCAGTAGTGCAGATAATAAACTCTAATGTTATGATTATAGTGAGATCGACTTTGGTTTTATCTTTACCACATGGAAGACTCTTGCATTATTGTATGATACAAAATATTGGTAAAAATATTACTGTCTTGGATAATAACCAACAGTTATGTTTTCTGCTTATTTTATAAAAAAGTACGTAAACCACTTTTCATTTATCCAGTTTATTACATTATATATATATATATATATATATATATATATATATATATATATATATATATATATATATATATATATATATATATATCACTCCATGACATATATATATATATGTCATGGGGTGAGTATTCATTATATGTGTCAATGAGGAAGAACACATATATACATCAAACCCACAACGTCTATTCGAACATTATACAAGGGCCCTGATATATCCTGAACTTTAATACAAATAAAAAAGAACTAATGAACTGGAAAGGACATGACAGCGACTACATTTCTTTCTTATTTTCTCTGACATCTGTGCTTAAACATTTCCAACACATAACCTCAAGTTTTACAAACGATTACTATTCACATCTGAAGTTGGTATACGTGAAAGTGGATCGTTTAGCTAAAGCCGAAAACAAACTTCTGGACATTATGACACTTAAATTTAGCTCAGTCAACGTTAGAAAAGTATGGGTTCACCGTCGTAATACAAATACCTGTTAAAAAAAACCGTTTGGTTTTGTATGGTTAAATATTATATTGATCATAAAGAAGGACCTGCCATCCGCTATGCTGATGACATGCATATTTAAACCCATCCCCAACCGGTAGTACTGACATAAAAAAACCTGTGGTTACTGTTCTCGTATGTATTGATAAAAGTATGCTACAACAGAGATGTCGACCAGTGCTGTCTTTTGGCATGACTATTACAAGGTTCTCTGTAATCATTTGTTGACAGTTTTGACAGTTTGGTCGCAATCGGGTGACAACGATATTCCGACGAAAGTGAAAACAGGTCTTATCCAAGCCAATTAAATGAGGTAAGACAGCATGTAAGTAACAAAGATAATTGTAACCAGGAAATGAATGAAGAAAGATAATAAAACTTCATTTTAGAGGTAACAATTAAGCAGGTTTAGAAATAAATTCATTAAAGGTGTTTCTCTTCCTATCTAGTGTGACCAAAACAATTTATGTGCATAAACACGAACATATTTTGGATTATGAAATCTTGGTCAGAACAGACTCGTTGGTGAAACCTCCTCAACGCAATCTGGTAAATAACTTGCATTCTACATGTTAATTAACCTGACACCATCACGTTCTGCTAATGCATGAATCGAACTTTTTCAAGTTTTCGTCACAACTAAATCTAACCGAGCTGAGTAAATATCAATTGTAGATATCTTGTGTTCGAAGGACGAGGTATGTGGCAGACATCATTCGAATGAGTAGTACGGCATGCAACCGAATGGTCTGGCTTTCACTGGATGGATTTTAGTTGGATGAATGTAAGTTATCCATTTATAAGAAAAATATGATTTACTTGTTAGCGAATGTTTCTTGGGAATTACGTATACAGCCATTAAATCCATGTGCACTCATATTTATATTTATTCCATCGATAATAACCATAACATAATGACATCAGATATAACATGCAGTAAAAAAACACCACTTTGTTCTTAGTAGGAAGTGAAAACTATAATGTCTTCTTCTTTTACATTAATGAGAATTAGTGTCATCTTATATAATTAATGACGTATGTTTCAATTGTTAATTGTTGGTTTTATTCTTTAAATGGTTTACAATTTTAATGGTACGGCATTCTAGCAACTTAGTTAATGCACAGGACATTCAAAGTTGATTCATTATGGTATCGTCCTTTTTCAGCAATATCTGCATCTTAAGTTGTGTGCAGCTAGAAAACGTTACAGTGCAAATGTGTACTCATTGTGAAAGTCAACCCGAAATTCTTCTATATGCATCTTTTACTCGTCAAAAGAAGCAACTCTGTGTAACGTTTTAAAAATTAAATTCACGTACTAGAAAGTTGGAAAACGCATGTACTATCTGCTTTTAAGCACACAAAGCAATAACTTGTTAACACAGATGCGTTCCACCTACATTGAAAGGACACAGTTCTGGAGAAAAGGAGGCAGCGTTACTAATACGTATGGGCAAATAAAAAAAAGTACCCACGGAAAATGTTAGAAATAAAACTGAGTGAAAATAACACTTGCTGATGAAATCCAGAATAAATTTTCTGTCCCATGTGATTCAAACTTGGTGAATGAAAGCTTCTAGAATCTGTAATTCTATCCTGGTCTAGTTATAAAAAATCAAACTAGTTTAAGATAAATCCTTTTGGTAAAAGTGACTGAACTTGCAGTCAATAACAATAAATAACAAGAGGAGAATGAAAAGTAAAGGGGGATGAATACTGCTGATATTCTTGAACCTTCTCATACGCTGAATGAGCACCACCTCTGTTTGATCAGCAAGACGCTTTAAATATGATATACGACACAAATCTATATTACGCCTGGAACTGACGAGCAAGCTGTGATTTAAGAGTAAAGGCGTTTATGTTATTGTTTGCCAAAATCGTTGTTGTTGTATTTATGGATACATTGTTGCTTATATTACTGTTAATTAATATGGTGGCATCTAAATGTCGAACAAACTCGATAAATAAATGTGGGTACTGCATGAATTAATTTTTTCCGTAATATTCTGCAAGATGTTGGAAAATGCATATGATGAGGGCTGTTTTAGATTGCAAATGTTGTAAAGTTTATATTTTTAAACTGAAAACAAAACATTTGAGGAGAATGCATAATTTGGCAATATGATTTTTTAAGTGTTTATAAATACTCGAATGTCATACAATATGTAATGGAAAACCTCACCTGTAATTCGTTTTGGTCATTCTAGTCAACAATATGAACATAAATGTTATTTTTACATCAACTATATATGTAGCTCTGTTGATGATGCTTTGGAATCAAATGTTCATAACCAAACGACATTGTGATATATATATATATATATATATATATATATATATATATATATATATATATATATATATATATATATATTTGAAAACTTAACATGCAACTGACAAATTTTAAACGTATAATCTATAAGCGTGCAAATGATACCAAACACAAATCTCACTTCCGTTTCCTTCGAGTGACGTCGATTAAAACAGTTCAGATATTATGAGGGATGTTTCAGGACAAATTATCTATCTTAGTTATCTAAAGCAATAGCCTAAATGTGTCATTTCCGGTCATGTACATCAAGCTGAAAATGACTGAATGTACATCACAGGATATATTTCCATACAACTGTTATATGTTGCGATTGGATATTGTTAATTTTTATTTTTTAACTATTACTTTTTAAAAATATCTCTTACTAACATGTCCTAAAGATGCAACAACATGTATTCCTCATTTTACCTGTATAATAGAACCCAGCATTTGCCAAATCTCTGATGTTAATTCCGTTGATGTTTGGGAATTTGCCGAAAGTGGAAAGTCTTGTTTCCATTGACTGGAACGCAGGCCTCCTCGGAGATGTACGGTTTTCGTGGCAAATTCCTCCATGAAAGTATGTTTCCCCAGCTTGCTGTGTGTCTGCATTATGTAAAGCCAATTGTACAAGTTATCAAGAAGACACTCACACATGCACGCTCGCACACATACTTATACTGTAATAAGCCAAAGGGGTCTCCCTACCGAGCGAATTCAACCCTGGTGTAAATCCTGCTAGAAGTCATTTGTTTCCCCCTTATTTGAAGGACTTCCCGACAACAATCCGTGTCTGCTGAAAATTCTAACGAGTCCCGACTATAAGTAAATTTCCTCTAATCAATGTATGACCACAAATGTCACACTTACACATTTACGTCACAACTTCTCAAGTACATGCCAGCCTCACGACTGAATGATTTATCCTTATTTTATTTTCGTAACGTAGCGCCAATATTTCATGTCGCAAAAATATGCAACTCAAACACGAAATACATGGAATTATTTTTCATACTTTACCCTAGGTTAGTCAAATCATGATTTTAAGTATCATTTCGCCTGTAACTCTACACCATATTTACCATCTTAGTAACAATAAAAGGCGTCTCCAGATAATGGAACAGTCGCTTCTTAATTATTCCATTGTACAAGTTATCAGTCCCTATCACAAATACTTCACATGGAGACACACAATCAATCCACTCAGTTAGATTTTAATAGGGACTACTTGGCTCAAGGGACACTTGGGAGGCTCTGACCTGACCTCACCACAAAACTAAACCATGCCATCATGACATCTCATCAACAGAGCACTCTGTGACGTTTGCTTGTAGCAACTGGCTAATTGTTTGGGCTCATGACTTTCCCCAACACCGTCTTCCCATAATTAAACAAGTAATCACGAAAATCCAATGAATCCTTAAAAGAGAGATGTATATACAAATGGCGCATACCCCAAACTTATTACAATACGTTAGATATAAAGCCCTTATACCCGTTGAGGGCATGTAGACTATAGTATTATTTGAAAATTAAACAATAGTCATAACCGTTCATTGTGAGTCTCTAGCGTTGTCTTTATCAAAAATGTTATACTTCGCTTTTCGCCATGAACAAATACATCGAACACTTTCGAGAAACTTTGAATAGATAATCACCGTTTCTACAGGCCTTATGCACCTGAAAATTCTAATCTATAGGACTAATGAGTAGCATGAATTCCAAATGCTAACTTCATTCGTTATGTTCTTATATGCGCACAAGCTTGCGTCGTGGTACCATAATTTACCATCCATAAGCATGTCTTGTTATAATTGCCGTAAATTCAGATCACAACAAAAATGTCTCAGCTGCGATATTATTGGTTTCTAAGCGGAACCACAACAGACATCAATTTGGAGATTTTGGCTCTGAAGGATGACCACTTATTTCAGTAAAATATGCTTAGGATATTTTTATTCCATTTTCAAAGTAATACATATCAATCCGTTCGGATATATATTTTTGGAGTTTTATCATCTCGTGCAAATCATATCATTATATTGTTATTTTTTTATCTCTTTCACACACACACACACACACACACACACACACACACACACACACACACACACGCACATTCACACACACACACATACATACACGTAAACATGCATGAGCAAACATTCTAATGTATTATGAAGAGAGATAATGAGAAATATTGAACACACTGTAATTAATGTTTTACAATGCTTCTTCCTATCATACATATTAGTTCATTTTAATACCGAACAGACGAAAGTAAAAACAATCAAGGTTGGAGAATACTAGAAGTTTAGTATCAGTCTTAATACCAAACTGACTGAGTAAAAGATGACTGAGCTGGAAATGTCCTGCAACATTTTGTTAATTTTTTTGTTTTGTTTTTCGTATACGTTAATGAAACAAAAACATCGCTTACATTATATGACAGAAATTCATTCTTCCTGAATCATAACAGAACGGCCCTTTATTCAATTAATATGAATATTTAGACAACTAAAAGAGCATGGCTGTCCTGAGTTACGATTTGGCGGTCTGTCCATCCCAGTCTGTTCTGACGGAAATTTCATGACCCAAAATGTGGAAATGTGTACGTTTGAAAGAAGTATTTATTGAGGCAGACAGGATGAAAACTTTAGCCAATCTATTTTTAATTGAAGTTCTTTCCATATAAGTTAAAGTATAATCGATTTTTAATTAACTTTATTTGTTTTTGATATTGAATTCCTGTATGGGAACATTTAACTTGCTTATGCACATGTACGTTCACCAATCTACCACCTTGCCACTTATTTATCACTGAGGGTTGGGACCGGTTACAATTTAGTCAGATTAGCGACGCTACAGGACTTCAATCAAGTTTTCAAAACGGAAAATCAATTATCAAAATGAACCAAAATCGTGGTCAGAGCATGGCCAAAGCACAACGCTACATGCGGTGATCGAGTTGTCAGCAATCAATTGAAACAATTAAAAAGAGATACCAAGGTACGGTCAAATCATCTTTTCAAAAATCAGTGTGCACAGTTCAGTAGAGATATTCAGATACTGTCAGATCAATTTACATACAAGGAGGAATACTTTGGAAGTGTCAGATAAATTTGCATGCAAGGTAGACATACCTTGGACATTGTAATGTATTTCACTGACCTTGAACACGTTTCACTTCTACCTCTTATCCTCGTTTGATGTAACTGGTCTGTCAAAAGTGTACGCAAGGTCGATATAAAGCGGACACATGGAACTTTCTTGTTTAGCTGTAGTTTAAATATAAAATCAAGATGGCGGATATAATGTCACCATCTTTGTATCCAGTCTACCGTTTTTCGCACGCGAACAAAAACCTCTACATTGGTTATATAAGAAAGTGGCTATCAAGATGTGTATCATCAAAACGTATTTGCATCTGTCAGCCAGAGCTAGGTGTTGGCTTATCACCAAACGAGCCCGTTCTGACCGAAAGTTCATGACCCGAAGTATATTACTATCTACGCGAAAATGGTTTTGGTTGAAGAGAGGAAGAAAATATTTAAACACGTCGAGATGAAACTCTTCAATGTTTACTTCTAAAAAAAATAATATACTTGTGAAATATTTTAGTGCTTTATTGCTGATATGCATTGATATTTGTATTGATTTATTTAATGACTGAATTTCTCTTTGGAGATGTGGTCACTTTATAAAATGACACACATGTGAACCGTACATTTATAAGTAGAGTCCAATTATTAACTGCAATGAACCAGACCTGCCACTGCTTTTAGGACTACAAACAATATTGACCCTCATCTCTCGACGCGTTATGTGACGACAGATCAGTGTCTATATTTTTGGTCTGGACAATTTACTTACAAGCAAGTACGGACAGTATTTCGGTATTATATGCATATTTATATTAGCATGCATGCAATAGTAAATATATTTCAATTATAAAGTGTAGATGTAGATTGAGAATAGTTAATTATAATTGTTCGGAAAATATTTGCTCTTGTTGGTTAAAATAGTACATGCCTGATTTGGCATACAAAACAATCTGCAGCATTATCTAAATATGCAGCATTTTGGTATATGCATATTGGAATGGTTAAACTTGTATTAATATAACGTTAGGATGAAGTCTTCCTCGGTTCATAGTAGAAACATATTTCAAATGTAGTTTTCCCACATTGGAATATAACTTTTTTTAAAAATTTGTAACTTACTTACCTACCTACCTAATAGGTTCGGATGATCGGCATTACCGGTGTTAATGAAACATTCATTATTAAATTATTTGGTCTTTTATAAAAATACTTTTTTCAGATATAACTGACGTTCGTCGCCTAATAAATGCCTTTCACAAGCGCATACTACTACTACTACTACTACTACTACTACTATTATTATTATTATTATTATTATTATTATTATTATTATTTACTGATGGTAATACATTTGGTTCGGAATCAATCAACCAATCTGGCATGTAGTCCTCAATAATATAATATTAAAACTATAAATATTGACGCGACATTGTTTCATTGTTAGAAGTTGAAGTTGTTGACCACAAATTGGATCCTATAACACTATACCATCAATACTTCGTTTATAGTGACCAGCACCCACTCATCTACTATCCCGTTAGAAGCCACTGTGTCCAATTTGAGGTCAACAACTTTTAATAATGGAACAATTTCTAAAAAATCAATGTTATATTCACGTTTGAGTCTGAATTATCCCCACTCGCCAATGTAAACCTACCGGATAATGTTAACTCCCGTTCGGGTCTCAATCGCCACATATTACTACTCTCATTTTATACTTTGATCGGAACCGCGGCAACACACAACCGCAATCAAGTCGAATAAAAAGCCAACAGACGGTTAAAGTGAAACATTTTATGGCTAGATAATGGGGAAAACATAACACAGGCTGAATTTGTACAACAGAAGGTAATTTACTGTTTTTGTCAAATTGGTGGTGATTCCGATTTATAGTTAATAAATTTCTCCGATCTCAACTGTTTACACATTAAAACCACTTGTTTTACAATATAATGAGTAATGTTTCTAACGCAACGCATGTAGTATGTGTAACTTATAAATACTGTACTGATATGGAATTTTTTTTTAATTTAAAAAGACAAATAAAAATCACTAAGATCAATGATGACCGAGGTATTAAGTAAAGGTCTATACAACTGAATATTACTGACAGGTGTCTTTATTTCTCGTTCCTTATATATTTTACTCACCTTGTTATATTGGTATAATTTGTGCATAGGCGATAAATGAAAACATGTCTTTATGTACTAGAGAGGTGGAAGAATGCATGCCCCGTTTATGTACTCAGCGAAAAGTATCACAGTCTAACAATTTTTAAAATCTCTGTACAGACATGAAACTACATTTTTTGTACATATTGTGTGTGTGATTAGGATTTTTAACGTAGCTTTAACAATTTTTCAGTCATATTGCTACGATGTCTGCAGTGTGGCAGTTTATAGTGATGTCTAGCACTGGGGCATCATGATGCAGACATGTAGCATGATGTCCCACCCAGTCACACTATACTGATACCAGGCCGACCAGTCCTAACACTAACCTATTAATGCTGAGCATCTAGCGAGGCGGCTGTTTTACCATTTTTGTAAGTCTTTGGTATGACACGGCCGGGATACGAACCCACGACCTCCCGCTTCCGAGGCTGACGCTCTAACCACTAGGCCATCGGAGCGGTCTGTACATATTGTAACACGCCAGTGGTCTAAAAACAATGCTAGTTCACATCAAGACCGAGCGATAAATTGTGAAATAAATAGAGAGAGTTTGGCATTGGGGACAGGTATATCTTCTTCCTATTTCCATGGAGCTCAAGGCAGACCTCGTTGCCAATTGAAGGGGTCTTCTTAAGCGCGCTAATACTACAAATATCAGTCCTCAAATCAAACTGAGGATCACACATTTGCGACACACCAATTTACCAGTTGTACTAATTATCTTGCTTCTCGCTGCTAAACGATATCAATACACAATTCTAAGCTGTGGACTGGCTTTTTATGCCACATACTACAAACGAGGAGGGCATATCAGCACAATAATGGCTATGCCAACTACTCGCAAATGTCGAAACAAATGAGAAATTGAACTGCGCAGATATATAGGTAGTAAACCTTCCCAAAATCATGAGGTACAACAATATAAAATATAACAAAAGATGTTAAAATTTTATTTATATATACATTAAAAGTAACATGGCATTTAAAGTGGTGGTATATAACAATTTGATATACCAGTACTATTGGTATATCAAACTGTGATCCGCCCATGGCGCAATAATACGCATATATAAACATTAAACATTCTAGCGACCGTCGACAGTTGATTCTAGATCAATGATGAATTTCCTCACATTAAACATTTGTGACGCATGAAAATAACAATAAAAAGTATTAATAGCGCTCATTTTTTAAATGAATTTAGTATGGTACATATTTTCATCACGATCCTTTCTGATTTCTTTCCCCCCCCCCCCATCTCATGCATGAAGGACAAACTACGCAGAAATGTGGAGTGAGAGAGAAAAGGAATCTGTGCTGGATTAAAACCTTGAAATAGAAATTACACCAAGTAATCTACAAGAATATAGTTCGTCGTAACGATCCGTGTGCACTTTCCTTTGGACTTATCTACATTGTTTATTAATGACACTGTTACGCATATTTGATTTAATTTATATTTGATTTAATTTAGCTGTTAGTAAGTTTTAAAATATTTTTATTTTCAATTTCATTACATGTCAAAATAATGTAGTTTTGTTTACTAGGAACTTGATATTTTTTGAGAAAATAGTTTTACCTTGACTCTTCAGTTGTAAACACCTTAATCAGACCTAGTTTCCGACCTTGATTTAGAAATCAGTGAGAGAAGTAAACAACGTTTTATTTTTATCTTATTCTTAGAGTAAAATTATTGCTGGTTTTTTTTTTTGTTGTTGTTGTTGTTGTCAAGGTCATACTGGGACTACGCGCTTTTAGACGTAAATACTTCTCGAAAATTCTGGAGAGTTGACCCTCATCCGGGAATCGGTTTTGCGTTTCAAGTTACTGTATAACCTTTGTTTATATAAAGAGGTCTCTTTGTTGGGCTTTTTTCTTAACAGTGAAAAGTGTCTGATGTGGCAGTTTGGAGTTATTTTTAATTTTATTCAGATTATTTGGATTTTAAAGGATAATTTTTTTTCCTGGAAATATTTGAGTGCACATACAGAATTCTTGGACAAAGACATTTATTTAAATTTTATTCGGAAATTCAAACACCGGAATATTGTTTATGGATAAAAAAAGAAGAACTGCAGAGACATCTGCACGATACTGACTACAGTATACATCATCGTCTTCCATTTTTGGATTTTTCGTCGGGTCTCGAACTCAACTTTCATTAGAACATTTCATTACTAGGACTTCTAAAATTTAATTCGTGGATTATTCTTGGATTATTATTGGATTTTATTCTTAAAACCGTAAGTTCTTTTTTTTAAATGTTTACAGCGTTTTTCTAGGTAAATCAAGTATTTGTTAAATGTTTCAAGCTGGCTGTTTTTACTCTTTCTTTTGTTACTGTTTACTAGAGCCTAAACAAGTAACATAAGAATTGGGGCCTCGTCCTTGGATTTTGAATTTTGGCTAAAATATTTCAGAAAACTCTGGGTTTTTTATTTGAATTCCCCTAGTTTTTGAAATCTTTAGTGAAATCGGCAAGCATTTTCTAAAATATCATCAGAAGTAGATAATTTTGGGGGAATTTTACTTAACACTGGTTGGAAAGTTTGAAAATGGAAGTACAGCTAAAATGTTGGAATAAGAGATAAGACAGGTTCAGTTTCAGATAGAAAAGATACAAATGGAAAGAGAGATGGAAGTAAGACGAATGCAGTTTCAGAAAGAGAGAGAGATGAAAGGCAAATGCAGTTTCTGAAAGAGATGGAAGTAAGACGCTCCAGGTTAGCTTTCTCAATATTGTTTGTGTATGTTATTGAAAAGTTAAAAATCATTGTCAAATCTGAAAATTGATCGGGGTTTAAAATGATAACTGGTGGAAAAAGGATTTAGAAGAAACAATTACTAAATTTTGACCTTTCCTTTGGAGACAAGATTAAAAACAGCATCTACTGAAGTCGTGAGTGCAACTGTCCGCGTTTTGTTACTAGTAATAAATAAAGCATTAAGGTATAACTGTTCTGTTAGAGAAAATTAAACTACAGAAAGGTCATTCTTGGGGAATGAAAATTACTCAGGACTATATTATTGGGATTTTTAACATCGGAAAATAGAATGTTACACTATTCCACTATATATGATAATCATACTGTTTTTGAAACCGAGTAAAAATGGCCTGAAGACTTCAGATGCTTTACCTCGACTCTCTCCTGTTCCAATATCACTAGACCCAGGACCTCTCAATTTTTGTAACTGTTCCTGTAAAATAAATCAAAACAATGATTTTTTATTTATTTATTTGACATTGCCGTATCAAAAAAAGAATAAAGGAATCTCTGTTGTATAATGTCCTGGAAGCTCTCGATCTCAATGAGTCTTATTAACCGGGATATTTACTAACGTCGATAACGTGTTTGGTTAGTACCCTTTGATTTCATCTTCAAAACACTAAGCGGATACATCTTTTGTTGTATTTATATCTTTCACAATTATTTTAAATAGTGAGAAACAATAGATTTATGTATTACATTATAATTTAAAATGATATATCATAATTTTTTTCTCTTATTAATTGTTCACCAAACTGGTCGAGAGGAACTGAACAAGAGTAAAGGGTTGTTATTTCTTGAATATAATTAATAGAAAACGATGGGTATAAATCGTCAAACTGACAGTCATGACTGAATGATTACGTTTTTCTTTATTCATCACAATTTCTATCAGTTTGATTGGCCGGGCAATTAAATAATTACTTTAGCACCGCCCACTAGCATCACCTTTTCCGACATTGACGGTGAAATACGTGTAATATAATCGCAAGATACATTGTAATGTTGGTTTACATCAGCAATAAGGGACACATAATCAAATCCTGTTTAAAGTGTATAATAAATAATGTTGTGAAGAAAAGAAAAATAAACAACACAGAAATAAAGTCGACTTTCATAAGAACTCTGTAAATATCAAGCTGAAAGTTGGATCGATCGAAAATGTAGATAATCCACAAATAATCTCCATCTCATGCAGACGCACACACAGTTACGGATCGACCTAGGCTACATAATACATGCATTCACGTTTTTATAGATGCTTACTATCTAAAATTAATGAGGTCTAAAAAATTAATGCGAAGATTTGGTTACAGATTTATTGAAGAGATCTGTGCTGGGTCATTATTTTATTTAAAACACCACCAACAACCAATGTTATTTGTTTAAGAAAATATTAGCAGTAAATGAGTAATCATACCAGTTTAAATACCTATAACGCCTCCATCGAAGGCTCCGGTAAATCAGCATAGAAAGAGTCAATCCTTATGGCCGTGATGGAGGCGTAATTAGGTCGAATGGATGAGGCCTCCCGAACCTCAACCATGAGCGTCAGGTGAGACCACCCAAACTAGAGAGAACGTACCACCCACCCCTCGCCGGCCCAAATTTCTAAAGTATTTTTACTATGGGAGACGTGGTAACAATATTTGCTATGAAAAACGTGTGTCTCCTTGATGAGTGAAAGAAAAACTGATTTCACATCGCAGTAATTAGCTCCAGTCCTGTGTCGCCCATTACTGTAACGTTTAATTTTTAGTGTCACATATCTGACAGAATGACAAACACTTTTACCCAATACATCTCTCACAGCGAATCGTAAGACAGAAACGCAAAACCTACAGTGCAGAAATGTTTTGCTTATCTGATTATATCATCCAGATGTTTACTACTCACCAAGGTAGAAATCTTGATCTTAGGCTGACTAATGTTCTTCATTGTCTGACAAGCCTTTGGAAAGTATGTTCAAATTATACCGTGACAAATTTCAGTGTGTATTTCCTAAGCAGTCGCTATCAAAACATGAATTAGTCCAGTTTTAAATATCCTGCTGAAGACCGTGTTCTTAAAATCTCACTTTGTTTATACATGCCAGTCGAGAAACTATGTTAGTTTACAAAGATTGGTTTAACATACTTTATTTGCTAACTTATGCACAAATTGTCGGGCTTTTAAGTTCTCATAACATTAGATAAGCCTTTTCCCATACAACTATTGTTGTACAAATTAATCAAAAATAGCATGCAGCAGAAAAAAAGGAGAAAAAATTATTTTAAAACGAAAATCCGCAACATATTAAAAGTGCTCGAAATTAAAAGATAAGAAAGGAAATTACAAATACAATAGTTTATTGATAATGTAAGTCATAGACCAAAAATACAACAGTTACACAACAATATGTTGTACAATGTCAAATTACAAATAATTATAACACTGTGAGGTGAAAAAGGAAAGAATATAAGGAAAAACCCTTCACACACAATATAAATATGTAGGAAGACTGAACGGAACTAGTATTACATAATTACATAGCTATGATATTCCATATAGGTAGAAAGAAATCAATATAGTTACGTGTACATTTGTTCTCCTCTGTGGAATATTGAAAAGTTGTATTGTGAACGTTCAGATATTATGACATCATCAGATATTATGACATCATCAGACATTATGACATCATTAGACATTATGACAGGATTCTTAGACGGCATCAGATAAGAGAGTGTTTAGTGCTAAATATGTCAGGTATGAATCTGTTTCTAAGATCTGCAAAAAAGGGGCATTGTAACACAAAGTGATATTCATTTTCTAATTGATTTTTATCACATAACATATAGAGACCTTGATTTGGTGGTGGGGTTTTGGGTGATGCCATTATGCGATCCTTCCAATGTAGCTAAATTATCAGCAGAACAATGGAGTCTGCTTAATGTATTTTGCAGGTGGGTAGGTAAATTAATGGCTGTATAAAACTGAATGAAAGCGTATCATAAAATTTACTGTAGTGATATGCCTTATGTGATTTATTTACGACTGAATTCCAATCATGAGTTAAATTGTCCTTAAGACGTCGTCTGAGATAGAAGAAAAATGCCTTTTCATCTCCTGCATCCATATCTAAATAGTAGGTCTTTAACTTTCGAAATCCATGTAACTTTATCCGACTCGTCAATTTTTTCAGCATAATATAACATTGTCTTGGATATCGCTTAAGCCCCTTTCTAATCAACCTAATTCAATACTTAGTACATTTGCCACAAAACTAAAACAATGAGGTAATCGTCTGTCACCGACAATTTTCCTAAATTATTTTGAATAATACTGAATGTATGTAGAAACTGGTTTGCATGAATCACGCGTTCTTCTTTTGTTATCGTCGCAAAAAGTTAAGGAATGAAATATAATTCCATGTAAACAAATAAGGCTTGGATTTGTGTGCTCTTATAACATCACTTTACTCCTCCACCCTTTCTGAATACAATAATTTTTGTCTTGTCTTAATTATCAAACGTTCCACTGTTTTCCAAAAATGTATGCACATTATTAATTTGCCTTTGTAAAGAACAGATTGTAAGCAAATTTGCAACGACGTCAGCATACAACAGCGCAATAATGTCAGATATTTCTTGTTTAATAAAGATACCATTATGAAAATTTTGTCAGAGGTTTGATACTAAATCATTTATAAATAGACTGAACAGAAGAGGGCCTAACACACAGCCTTGTTTTGTGCCAGTATTTCAGGTGAAGAATTCTATATTTTGCCCTTTCATCTGCCCAAATGGATATGGAAATCTGTAAATCAAGTCTAGAACTTTAAATAACTTTCCACCACTACCGTTGTTGACTAAACAAGTCAGTAATTTTACGTGATCAATAGGGTCACACGCCTTGGAAAAGTCTACAAAAGATATTGAAACAACCTCAGGTTTCACTCAGATATTTTTGAACCATTGCTCCAAGCGAAAAAATATGATCTATTGCTGAAAATCTCGACTGAGCTTATTAAATGTTGTTATTGGCTTCACACCACTGACTGCAGCGTTGGTTTAAAAAACTGGTTTTTAAAATTTGATTCAAGATGTCATAGAGAGAGTTACCCCAGTAAATGTTTGGCTCATCTAAATAGTCTGTTCATGTAATGGGAAGGTAATTATTTCACACCATTGTTCAGGCAAGTGCCCGGTGTCAAAATTTCATTAAATAATTCGACTAAATAAGAACATGTGTTTGGAGTCGTGTTTTATTTATCATTGCGGCTATTGTACTATCTGGTCCACCGGACTTTCCTGTTTTAAGAGTTAGGATACGTTTGAAAACTTCATTTTCAGAGATAAGAGTTTCAAAATTATCATCTGAAGTTCCAATCATTCAGTTAAAGGTTTTATTAATTTCGGAGCCATTACGATACAGTAAAGTTCTGAAGCACTCATACCACTGATGACACGAGATAGTGCCGTTACTGCATGCTTTGCGCGCACGTTTTTGTTTGATCAGCTTCAAAAATGTTGTCCTTGATTCTGTTAATTCCATTTCTTTTTATGCATATAAATCTCTATGTTCATGCGAATCACTATTTTTAATCTACTCATTTAAATCTAAATTTATGGAAAGAATGTTTTTTGCCTCTTTAAGAAATCACATTGTTCATCCCACCAAAAAGGTTGTATTTTCTTATATTTTTTACACTGGGAAAACACACACCTGGCTGACTTATGATGTACATCAATGGTAACGTTCACATAACATTAACAAGTTATATGTTCCAATTTTCACTCCTCCAACGACTCTCCCGGAGTCAACTGCAATATTTCTGGGTGCAATAAGTCACTCAATACTTTGTGAATGGTATCGAATAAAATAACTTGTATACATCAAGATACTACACGACGCTGGTCTTCTTCTTCTGGTGATTTATTTCGTCATCATCATGTCTGATTAAATTAAAAGAACTCACCACGGCGTAACTTTGTTATTTCTCCCATATACCCGCTAGATGTATTACAATGGCTTCGTCAATCTCACAGTACAAAGGATGATTAAAATTATATCGAAATTCAGGATTTAATTGATAAATTCTTTATTCCTTTTTTAACCCATCTGTACCTGTTCAAATTTTGATTAGTAATCCTTTCCTCCATTATCTGCATGTCTCTGTTGTTGCCAAGTAGAGAAGTGAACTCATATGATATGGAAGTGAATAGATTTACTCCTAGAGCTACTTTGGAAATCTGAACAGTATTTTAAAGTGGTCTGCTGCAGCAATCGTATAGTTAACTCTGCTAGCCCCATCATTTGCGATACAAATGAAATTTCTCTCTCGATGATGGTACGTTCCACCATTTAGGATATGTATAGAGTATATTTTATGCATATCAATGAGTGAGATACCCAATGAATTACAAACAGAATCTTTTAATTTTTCTTTCCATATCAAACTCATCTGGTTCATAGAAAGCATTTTCTTTTAGCATAAAATCAGCAGTATCATTTTCTAAAAGATCGTAGAAATTACCAATTTACTTTTGAGGTCTCCAGTCAAAAAGAGAAGAGCATCATGACAGGGCGTTACTATTTTGACAGAACACTTTCTTGGATTATTCGACTACAGTTTCTTCAGTGTCAATCGAATCAAATATCGGAGACCCTTGTGGTGATAAATATGCAAAACAAAGTATAAAATCTTTTTTCTAAATCTAAATGGTTTCCTTTAAAGTGGAGACAGACGCTGTCCTCCAGTTCTAAGTAAATTTTATTCGCAATATTTTCTTCTACTACTTTTGACTTTAAGATACAGTCACATCTCTGCCGAACGTCTCTGTTTTCTTCTGAATTTTGCTGAACGTAGAGTGCTGTTCGTCAAAACCGCCGAATTGACTTTCTGACTTGTCCCAAATATCACAGAAAGCACATATGTCAATCTTGTGATAAACGACTGAAAGTTAGATTCAGATTTATATTTAAACAATCATTTAATGTTAAACACATATGCGTATTTATGTATTGGTCGTTGTGGCGTTTCAGTTTAACTATTTCTAGCTAATGGCTAAATATCGTCCACATACGTGGGAGTTCCGTTGTTATTTTCTTCTTTCTGAGAGAGTGGACCAGCTGCATTCCTTATACATATTGTGTACGTGGGCATTTATGGTTAGATCTGTGATTTTCTTATCACGCTCTAACTGTGGTGTCTCTAATCTCTCACAGCCTGCATTTGTACATCCATCCGTATCGACATAATCATTTTATAATATAAGCTTAATATATGATAGGAAAATTATATTAAGGATTTTCTCCTCAGCTTGTATCATGAACCTAACACTATTTAGCAAAGTAGATGCTTTTTAAAATATGTTTTGAATATTTAGACTCCAAGTTAAGATATTGTTAATTTTATGGCCCATATGCTTATAATTGTTAACAAAAGCAAGTGGCTTGTTTTGAAATCTACGTTTGCATCTTTGAATAAGAGCAGGTCGTTATTTTGGCTGAAAACATGACTTCAGCATTTGCTAAATTAGAAATGAGGATGTATTGGATATCATGCATGCTGCTAGAACCGTAGGTGAGAGAAGTTTGGTAGTCAAACTGTCTGGCGAGACTAAGTAAATCATCAACAATACCACTGATTTATGTGAAAGACAATAACGGATCTAGAACTGAACCTTGCGGCACCCCAGATGAAACAGTCTGAATTGTAGATTCTGTGGTTTTTACTATCAACAGTCTGTGTTCTATCCGAACGGTAATTGGTTAACTATTGAATCAGATCTAATTTTAGACAATGGCTTTTTGGTTTGTGGAAATGACCTTCATGCCATGCAAGGTAGAATGCCTTCGATACATCGCAAAATATAACTCAATTGTCTTCTCCACTATCGAGTGCTGCGTTTATACTATAGTACATATCAGTTAGTACATGGCTGGGTGATTTGGAAGAAAGCCTGACTGATATTCTTTAAATAAGATCTCTTTCATGCAAGTAATTGTATATGTGTGTGAAGCTCTCCCTTGCTATGGTTGTACATACACAGCGAAGTAACGAAAGACGTCTGCAATTAGCGGATCCTTTTTGCCATCTTTCTCGTGTAATGGCAATACTAATCTTTTTTTAAAGAACTGGGACAACTTTTTTACAAGGGAATCTGTTGAAGAAATTAGTAAGGCTTTATAACTGCTGATGTTGCATCTTTTAGAAGATTGTAACTTGCCGTATCAGGGGCACGCTTTTGTTCAGAGGAATTGTTCTTGTAACGTCTTGATTTTCATGTTCATTTATTACAACGCTTGCTAATGTGTTAACTTTGCGAAGTGTTAATTCCAAAAGAGCTACAGTTATATCACTGATTTTAGAAAAAGACGAGGAAAACGAATTTAAAACCCAACCTTCTGTAATCGAAGAATACAGTGTTTAAAATTACATCATAATGCATGAATAGTAGCAGTGTTATAATACAGAATATGTTCTTCTTAGCAAAGTGTCGCGAGCGCCTGCTGAAACCTTTTGAATCGGTTCACAGTTTCCAGCCTTTAAACAATTTCCATTACGAATTATATTTTATTGTTTTACCTAATTTTGAGATTTATATATATAGAGAGAATTATCTAGGACTATTTGTTCGGATCAGCTTCTTTCACAATAATAGTAATACAGGTCACCCTACGTACAAAGGGACTTCTATGTTAAACTGTGGGGCGTTATACCCTAGGGACAATGGGAATTTAACATGGGGAATTTAACATAAGAATGTATAGGACAATGAATTGGGCCTGTCTACGGAGAATTGGAATTACCATTACAAATATTCTGGGCCTGTCTACGGACAAGGGAAAGTTGAACAGAGGTTAGACCTGTTTACGGACAAGATTAATGGAACAGGGTGACGTCATGGACACTGGTAACAATAGTGTAGTGGGACACCATAGGAACAATGGGACCTTAATGGTATATCCAGTCTGGGGACAATTGGGGATTTAACATGGGGAAATTTAACATTGAGTGAATGGGGAATTGAACATAGCGACAAGGGTTTGGGAAACCCTAGGGACAATGGGATCTTAACGTTAGAAAGGGGTATATCCACTCTGGAGGCAATGGAAATTTAACATGGGGACTTTTATATCCACTCTGGGGACAATGGGAATTTAACATGGGAAATTTAACATGGAGTGAATGTGAAATTGAACATAGCGACAAATGATTGGACCACTATAGCCTCAATGGAAGTCCCAGTCAAAAAGGTCTTGGGCCACTAGAACCTCAAGGGGAATTTAACATGGGGAAATTTAACATGGGTGGGATTATAGACGGACAATGGGAACTTAACATGGACAAAACTGGGACTGTATAGCTTCAAAAAAGATTGGGACTGTATAGCCTCAAAAATAAATATTGGGTTTGTAAAGAGACAATAGGAATGATGACGTCATGGTACTGGGCATTGGCAACAATGTCCGCCAGGCGTTAAATAAAGTAATATATCCCGCTCCGCCAGACGTCATATAAAGTTATATGTCCCGCCCCGCCATGCGTAATATATAGTTATGTGTCCCGCTCCGCCAGGCGTTATATAAAGTTATACGTCCCGCCGCGCCAGGCGTTATATCAAGTTATATGTCCCGCCCCGACAAACGTTACAGCTTTTCACGGCGATTCACGGACAATGGGAATTACAATTACAAAACACCCTGGGACGATTCACGGACAAGATTTAAACCAACAAAAGGTTGCGCCTGTATAGCGACAAAGTAAGATTGGATCTGTCTAGGGACAATAGGAATGGAACAGGTGGGGTAAGGTCACGGTACTGGACATTGGCAACAATGTGGCAAGGGGCTGACCTCAATTTGGCGAAGCAAGGACAGCAGGGAAAAAGATCTATAATACCTGGCGAGGCGGGGCATATAACTGTATAGACATAGAATCACCTACCAAACAATTCATAAAATAAATTTTTATACAAAACAACACACTAATACAAACAAAATACACATTATTTACTATCGATACAATGTGGAGAAAGAAATATTTTATCTACAAAACACACCATAACCTACAATCACATTAGCAAAAGAATTAGTGGATACAGTCACACTATTCCACATTCACACAAAACAAACACACTGAGCAGGGAGAAAAATGTTTTATTGTTAAGGGAAAAAACAAACACAAACACATACAAACGTACGCGCGCAAACAAACAAAATACACGCACAAACAAAATACAAACAAAATGCGCACACATACAAACGAACTTGTGCATAAAAAACACATACATACACCTTTTTTGTTAAGGGATAAGCTTTTTGTTAAGTGAAAAACCAAACACACACACACACAAACGTACGCGTGCACACATACACACACGAACACACACACACACACACACACACACACACACACACACAATCACTCTTTTTGTTAAGAAAAAAAAAACAAAATCCCTTAGACCACAAATACATTATCCATTACACCACTGTTCTGTCCGTACCGTCCATTATATAATATTCACTATCCCAACGCTCTTTGTTAGCTTAAAATGCAAGAGAAGGAGATGAAATCCCACAAAAAATATTATCCCTCACACCACAAAAATATTATCCCTCACACCACAAAAATATTATCCCTCACACCACTATAGTATCCAACATATCATACTCGCTATCCAAAATGCCTTGTGTTCGCTAAGAATGTAAGAGAAGGAGATGAAATATCATAAAATATATATCCCTTACACCACACAAATATTATCCATTACACCCACTATATCATCCATTATATCATACTCACGATCCAAACGCCCTGTGTTAGCTTAAACTGTAACAGGAGGAGATATAATCTCACAAAAAAAGACTATTTCTTACACAAAATAAATATTATCTATCACACCACAATGCTATCCAACATATCATACTCACTGTCCAAATTGCCTTGTGTTCGCTGTGAATGTAAGAGAAGGAGATGAAATCTCACAAAATATATATCCCTTACACCACAAAAATGCTATCTATTACTCCCACTATACCGTCCAATATATCATACTCACTATCCAAACGCCCTGTGTTAGCTTAAACTGTAACAGGAGGAGATATAATCTCACAAAAAAAGACTATTCCTTACACAAAATAAATATTATCCATCACACCACAATGCTATCCAACATATCATACTCACTGTCCAAAATGCCTTGTGTTCGATGTGAATGTAAGAGAAGGAGATGAAATCTCACAAAATATATATCCCTTACACCACAAAAATACTATCTATTACTCCCACTATACCGTCCAATATATCATACTCACTATCCAAACGCCCTGTGTTAGCAAAAAACACATACAATGGTGTAGCACGTGTGTATGCGTGGTGCGTGTGTGTGTGTTAGCTTTCTTTTGTACCAAAATTTCATATGAACATTACACACAAAGACAGTAACCATTGACATAAACCGTTAAATTTCTCCGTGTAGGTGTATGTCACCGTTCTCAATTTTTTATGAAAGTCACTTTTGGGCTACTACGTTGTAAAACATGATCTTCATGAGACACCAAAACGAATTTCTTTCTTCACTGGTCTTGTTGATTCTGTCATCCTTTAAGTTTTACCACCGCTTTTTCTCTCTCAACCTCTCAGTCTCTCTCTGTAGTAGATGAAGATGGTGCTGAATATGAGGAAATCATATCCTCTTCAAGATTGCAAGCACAAACTTCTACTAACACATTTGGAAAGTATTGTGTGACATGGATCGATATTGTCGCTTGGTATCTGCTTTCACCTCGAAAATATGTCATCGTTTCATCTTGATTATAGACTTTAATTTGACTAAGTTTGACAAACTACTTGATCCCTTTACATTTCACAGTGTAGGTGTAAGCCATCGTTTTCAATTTTATATAAGTACGTTTCTGGGTCTCTCAAAGGTGACAATAACGAATTTCTTTGGGGCTGAATCAGGACTCACGTGGTTTTGTGACAGATGTAAAGGACAATGATGCAGCCTCACTCAGGTCGTCTTCTGAACCACTGACAGTACAGTGACGTCATTGAAGCTGGAAATGTTTGAGACTATAAATATAGACTTGGGGCTTCCACAGGTTGCAGCTATAAAAAGATACTAGGGTTTTTAAACAGGAACGTCACACAAGTTGAGGCTATAAATAGATAATGGGTTTTTCCAAAGGATTTCCTACCAGTGGTGACTATAAATAGATAGGTGAGTTTTGTTCTTAGGGGATGTGTTCCGTCACGTTCGCGCTTTAGACATATAAAGTCTAGCGTTCGTCAGTTTGGCTAACCAACGTTGACAAGTCAACATAAAAATGAGTAACAGAATTGCCAATTGTTGGAACTCCAAATGCACCTGGAGTATACCCGACGTATCCTAGACGAGCTGGTTATGGATGCCATAGCAGAAGAAGTCCGATTGGAAGAACACGACGAGAAGAAAAAAAGAAAGAAGAGAATAAGAAAAGACAGATCTTGCCTCACCTGATTCTGAGACCTAGTTGTGAGGTGAAACCGTCAGTGAGGATACCGTCGCTACCACCAGCACCACCACCGCAGCCACAAGGACAAGTACTACAACCCCCGAGATTTGCTATCCCCATATATAAATATGGGAGGAAGAATTGGAGAGGCAGAGGCAAGAGTGGGAGCCTCAGCGTCAGCAACATCATCCAGTGGTGTGGCAGAGAAGAAGGAGGGAACAAATGTTCACTATCCGTCAAACTGAGAAGTGGGATAGAGAAGCCACTCAAAGCCACTCTGCGCTTCCAACAACAAACATCAACTAGGAGCAAGACTGGAGCCGTCGTTGTGTCTGTGGTGCTCGATTAGGGAGGTCTGGCGAGGCGGAACATATAACTTGATATAACGCCTGGCGGGGCGGGACACATAACTTGATATAACGCCTGGCAGGGCGGGACATATAACTTTATATAACGCCTGGCGGAGCGGGACATATAACTTCATATAACGTCTGGCGGACATCACTGCTAAATTCTCATTGTCCCCAGAGTGGAAATACCCATTTTAACATTAAGGTCCCATTGTGTCTAGGGTGTCCCAATCCCTTGCCGATATGTTCAATTCCCCATTCACTCCATGTTAAATTTCCCCATGTTATATTCAATTGTCCCCAGAGTGGATATATTCCTTTTTAACATTAAGGTCCCATTGTTCCTAGGGTGTCCCACTACACTATTGTTGCCAGTGTCCGTGACGTTATCCTGTTCCATTCCTCTTCTCCGTAGACAGGCCCAACCTCTGTTCAACTTACCCTTTGTCCGTAGACAGGCCCAGGGTATTTTGTAATGGTATTTCCCATTGTTCGTAGACAGACCCAATTCATTGTTCCTATACATTCCTATGTTAAATTCCCCATGTTAAATTCCCATTGTCCCTAGGGTACAGCAACCCCCCTTCCAGTTTAACATATATGCCCCCTTGTACGTAGGGTGACCCATATTACTACTCACAATCGATCTCTTGTTTTATTAGATTTTTTTCTTAGGACGATACCATGCCAAGCTTGATCTGAAGGTCGGAAAGTTTCTAGCCTTGTAGAGATGCATCTGTCTGCCTTATCTAATGAGGTGAAGAGGTGGATGAAAATAGATTTCCGGCATCGTCGATATAGAATCATTGACAAATAGTTTGTATCCAGTCAAAGTTTGTTATTAAAAATATTACGCTTATGATCGCCTGTATCTGTATAAAGCCATACATTCTGTTTAAAACATGAATTTGATTTGTTTAGAGTTTGGTTAATAAATACGTTGAACGGTGGATACTTATTAATATCCCAGTATATACAACATCTAATTTAAAATTTGTTATATATCAGGTGATACAATAACACAGTCGAACAAAGACGCTGAGTGAAAGGTTAGTGACTTAGGTTTCTTTTATAAAATTTGTTTACATTATTTAGAACCATGACATCACTGAGGTGTTCCGACTGGAAATTAACCTGTCCTCATTTGGGTAACGGTAATTATTACGTTTTCATACTTATGGGTTAATTCTATGCAAATATGGACGGAATCCCAGAAATAGTCTTGTTCCAACAAAGAGCGTTACAAAACTGGCAGTACATACAATATTTTCGTTACATAAATTGGAATTCATAGTGCTTCGATGATTGTTACATGTATCTCTGCTACGTGTTGGGTTATATAAATCTGATTAGCTAAATCACAGCTGATGGGATTATGTTACATATCTAATTAAACATCATAGCCGTTAATAGAGTTATCGAGAGGAATCTCCGTTAGGCCAATTATATAAAAGTCATCAATATATCTGCAAAATATCAGCTTGTTTCGAGCAATAGAAAGTACGCCATTCGTTGCTGCTGATAAATATTTTTTAGACTCCTTGTATCTGATTACCAGAGTGGGACCGACCAGGATTTAGCTAAAGATCACCTACCTGTAACAAACTTAAAGTTAACCAAAGGAGAAAAATATGTATTGTATCCATACTGTATATGGTAGAGCAGATACCCTTAAAGTTACTTTAAAGAAAAAAGATAAGTTGACAAAGAACATATGATTTAAGTTTAAAAAAGCAAATAAAATGAAATAATCAGGAATTCGTAGAATGAATTTCTCAACCATGACACGGATAGCTTATCACACGATTTGTTTGAAAATATAGCATTGTCATGTAGTAATATTTACCATTTTGGTATGCATCTAGCTCGAATAAGAAAGAGCAAAATAAGCCTTAGATATAAAATAACAGTGCTACCCATATGATTGTATGACTGAAGATTGTAGAGTAAGAAATCCAAAGGGCGTTTTTCCATTTTCTGGTAACTTTGAATTGGTTTTATAAGATGAATTTGCTTTATCAAAAACAACGCAACAAGGATCAACAGAAGTACAGTTAATAGAACATATGCAATAAGGACCAAAAACGATGCTTTAAAAAAACTCCATATAACAAGTAACGTCAGTCTGTACAGAATTATATATTACCAAATTATCAGATTGAACCACATATAACCACTGCGTTTCTAGATACAATCACAACGAAAAGATTTAGTTACCTTTTTCTTGCTTCCCTCAGACTTCGTATTATTCCTGGACATTTCGTAGTTGGACTGCTGCAGGTAGGAACAATTTGGAAACCATTTATAATGTTCCTCCCACGCATCATCCCCTGGCGCCCATTTCTTTAAGCCGCCGTCGCATGCATAGCACCGGACAATGTCCCCTTGCCCTTGTAATGGAATGAGAGAAACGTAAGACGCTGAAAACCCAACTGGATTTAAACTATCAGTCTAACAGGATTCCAAAAGTTATGTGGTAGATATATGACCAGACTTTTATCTGGATTGGTGTAACTTAGTTGAACAGTATGGAAGAGTTCACAAGAAGCGAATCAAATGAAAGTAACCCCTGTGCTCTTATGCCATGGAACATGAAATTATTAACCTTGCAACATACTGGATATTAAGATTAGATCTGTGCCGTTCCAATATTGAACTAAGGTTTTCGGATAAGTAATGGAATAATACAAAAATGTATTCAACCATCTTTCTTCACTAAAGTTTAAAAAAATTCATTATTCTTTATCTTTTACATTCAACTGAAGTCTTCTATTTTATGTGCTGTCCATTTATTGTATTGTGGCTTAGGGCTTTCTATCTTTACCGGATGTGAGTTTTCTAAAGCCTTCCGTCGCAGATTAAGTGTCATTTATCACCCACGCAGAATTATCAAATTACCTACCTTGTTTTCTTTATAAGAAAAACTTGAATGCAGATAAACTGAATATACTTAATCATCTAAGGACAAAAAACGCTTTAAGTTTCCAGGATATAGTTGTATCTTATATGTCATATGAAACATACATGAAAAATATTATATTCGAAGGAAGTAACTTAATTGAATGTGCACAATTTGAGATTAGGCAAATCAAGAGACAAAAAGAAAAATAAGAACAATTAACATTCCAAAAACCTCAAACGTTTTCTGATTAGCAATTTTACGAATGATATAAATTAAAATCATATTCATTTTTATTTGAAACTGATTCCCCTTACGGAAATCAGACCTGTTTATTTTTTTATGGTTTATTTTCCTCATATGTATATGTCTAAAATTGCTTCCTCTTACCAAAATCATTTACTGCAACACTTTTCCGATAATAAATACCTGTGTAGTAAAACCCGGCAGCTGCTATTATATGGACATTCAACGAAGGGATGACAGGGAATCTTGCAAACGTTGAAAGTCTCACTCTATAGGATGAATATTCTGGAGATCTTGTATTTTTGTTATCCAATTGAGATGATTGCTTTCCTAAAAACAAAATTCATAATTTTTTTACTTTAATATTAGTTCGACTTGTTCTCGGAATACTCCAGCATAACAAAACACAAATACAAATCCCGAACACTTTTAATATCGCAAGTGCCTCAGATAACAAACATCGTTGTGTTTCTCAAACTACACTTATTTTGCTCTAAAAGCTGGCCAGAAGGCTGCAATCCGTGAAGACAATTATGTTTTGCAGTGTTATGCTTCATTTTCTGTAGGCTCACCAGCTGTTTCTTTAATTTAAGACAAATAACTTTCGAAACAATTTAATTGTATTGTATATCATTCCACCTGATATTACCCAGTAAAAATGCCCAAACGTTCTGCTCATTTTTCGAAACATGCAGCAAACATTTTGTATTTAGTGACTTTTTAATATCATATAAACAGTAATTATTAAGTGAAGGTTGTATATCAAGCCAGAAAAAGACAATACTATATTTTACAATGTCACATTTTAAGCAAAGTTTTGTAAAGGTGCCTTTAGAAGAAAATATATAACTGTAGAAGACAAAGTTGCTCAAAATAATATAAAAACATTTGTAATAAATACGGCAATTTGAACCGTTTTATTTGGAAATATATTTAGCAATTATATCTTTCTTGGTCAGGTATTTCTTCTATGTACTTGCTTCCACGTTCATATCAATTTATAAGAACCAAACAAATATGATACATTATTTTGTCTATTGCAATGGTTGCCCATTTTATTATCAACATTTAGTTTGGATTTATTGACTCTTTGAACGATTCATTTGAAATGATAGCTTACGTCATGTCTGCATTAAATGCGATACACCTGAAAGCATTATATTACAAGAACAATCTGAGCCTTGCGTGTTCATTTTTTAAAATTATATTCAAGCGAAGAATAGTTCAGTGACATCAGTTTTCACTTCTGGTCATACAAAAACCTACAAAGGTGAAGCAAGGAAAAGTAAATGAAAACAATTTACAAACAAAAATCATTCTGAATATCTTTTACCTTGCTTTATTCCACTCGCTCTAAAGTTTGAATCCTTCTCTTGTTTTCGTTGAAACTCACTCTCTACAATGTTCAATAGAAACAGTAATAAATAAATAAATAAATAAATGCGTGCTTGCATGTGTGCGTGCGTGCGTACGTAAGTACATACGTACATACATATATAAGCGTTGATGCATAAATATTTACTTTTACATACATCGTGACACACATGCACATATCACTCTTTTGTCTAATTCTGGTGACCGAATGGTATAAGGCTCTAAGGGTATAAGACTCTTAGGCACTCGCCATTACCGATCTCTGCCATCTGACCTCTGGTCAAGTGGGTTAATTTCTCTCGGGTTTGGTCCCGTGGGTCGGTGGTTCTTTCCGGGGCTTCCCAGGTTCTTCCTCCACCGGGTCTACTGGCCGCCATGTATAACCTATCATGTATAGAGCAATGGTGCTAAATCTACAAAACCGAAAATCGCTATATATAGTCGTACACTTACGCTCATAAATGGATCTTTAAATTTTAATAAAGGATGCACGTATCAAAAGGAAATACAGTTAAAAGTATTGCATAGGCTAACAGTTTACGATCAACAGCAGTATCTAACACTCCATTCGTATCTTAATTTTGTTCCGGAATAGTAGATAGAAGAGCGAAAAGATCATTGGATCTGCTGGCTTTGTGTCTTTCACCAGAAGTAATGTCTTTGTAGTTAATTATACCATTAAAAGACTAAAACAATTCAATCTTATATGACATATTACATTTTGCGCGATTTCTTGTGTTTGTAAGGTCTTCAGCAGCAACGAGTTTCTCAACGCTACCTTTCAGCTCCCTTCTTTTGGATATTTCTTTAGATTACATTTCATAAGCATTGACTTTAGCAATGATTGAGACTTTGCCAATTCTGATCCTTCCTGCGACACAAGAACATTGAGTTTCATCTGGTTTGGAATCAACTTTCATTTTATCATAGATTATTATTCAGACTAGGTTATCTGTATTTACATCTTCACCTTTGTACTCCATCGCATCTACAGGAAGTTTCAGAACCTTAATTTTCACATCTCTCTCAGAAAGTCTGACCTACCCTTATGCACCTGCAACACGCCAAAGACAAAGCGTTACACAGACTCCTCTATGACCCTGTCAATGGCTGGTTTGGGTTTCTCTATAAAAATATGTAGCAATTTCCTCAAAATATTAGAACTACTGAGACATTCCAGCACGATTGGTACAATATCAAAAGACTGCAATATGAGCGGGTTTTACTCAAATTCCATTGTTGCTTTCTCCGCAATATATGTTACAATGATAGTTTAGAGGCGCCCTAGTGTGCCCACTGACATGCAAAGAAAATGTGTACATGTGCTATATATTTTCGTGCTTAGAACCATGACTGAAACAGATATTGTGCTACAGAAGATATTTCTTTGTATAGTGGATAAACAAAAATGTCCACATCAGATATACGTTTGGCCTTTAGAGCGCGAGGAGCGAAAACACATATCGAGCAACAGCAAATGTGTCTACAGGATACACATACAATGTCAACATTTGCTCTAAATATTGGTGTATAGTGGTCGGACCGTGAAATTATATTGCCGAACAGACACGTTTTATTTGTGTTTAGGACCGTTCTTTCAAGTTTGATAATAAAGCCGGTGATAAAATAGGCTGCTTTGGCATCAAAGTTTTGTTTACAGAAACAATACAAGAAAGATAACCACTTTGAGGACTTATTGTAGCCACGCGATTGGTGTGAGTTTATTAAGAAAAACTACCGACATAATATAGGTACTATGTGTATGAGGTGTTTCTTGATCGATGGTTCCTGTCGATTGATGTCATGACACAATTCGCGACTGCTATAGTGGGAACATAATGCTCCTTATAGTGCTTCTCGTGTAGTAACTACTCCTAAGCTATGAGTCGGACTGTAGCGATGTGGAGGGAAGTCGCGATGATTCTACGAGATGTCTCAGGACGGGATATTTTGCAGTGCTAGCCGCGGAGCTCATACAGTGCAAGCGCGCCCATAGCGCCCATGGTAATTCCAAGAAGTACTGTACTGTACTGTAATTATGCTGAGTTTTGTTTTAGCCCATATTCTGATTTTGTCGATGATGCGACAGCTACTAAAATTGTTGCAACGGAAACTAACCACAGCTTAACACAGTGGTCTCAATGACAGTTACAAGTGTAAGAGTAAACATAGTTGTTGCGATTCCAATGTTCGTTACACCGGTAGCCATGCAGCCATACTGTAGTGTCAAAGCAATCACCATATACTGCGTACTTGAACCTTTTACGATACTGTTCAGTTTCTCACGTAAAGAAATTTCAGCCCACCAGATTTCTTTCAGGTCAATGATTCGTGAATCATGAAGTTTTGGGTGTAGCGACATTATAACTCCCCTATGATCAGCGTGATATGAAAGTTTAATTGATCTCGAGTGATGGAGTGTAGCTCCCATGTTAACACGCACCTCTTTCGTGTCTTACCATCGATAGGGCGATGATGTAAAACACTATATCAGTTTCCTTAATATCAAAAGAACGTTAAATAACTTGGCTTTCTTCGCTCTCATGCTCTTCAAGAACCACAGACAACATGTCATCTGACTGCACGTGAACCGGTTGTTAGTTTGTGTGACCAATTAATTTGATAGGGCACAACGCGTTTTCTCTTGGGGAGGCGAATGAAAAAGGGCCCCAATGAAAATACGTTCGGCGTTAATGTAAACTATGTTGAATAACACTTTTTTGTTGTAGCAATCGTCCCAAAATCGATTGAGGAGATGTACTTTCAGATGTTGTTCGGGCTAAAGCAAAAGCGATGTTATCCCAAGCTGACTGCTGGTTGTCTTATGGTGCTCTGGGTTGTTCTAGTAATAAATGTGTATGCGTATTGTTTTCTCGTTCCACCCCAATATTAATAGGTACGTGACAAACTCAGTATTGTCGAAGATACTCTCGTACCAGTGGCTTGTATGCTTTCTTGATGTCAACTTATTTTGGGAGCTGCGCCAAAACCCAGTCGTCGATACCAGACCAGGCAGGGGGCACCAAATGAATTGTGTTATATTGACTTAATATCTATGTCAGGCTTCTCGCCCCATGACATTTTATTAGGCTTCAAGACCTCACATTGCGAAAGCCAAAGATGGTTGAAGTGGCTGCGAATCCTGTCGGCTATGACTTTACGTTAAGACCATCACACCAAATCGTGTCTCTGGTGGCAAACAAAAACTCAAAACTAGCTGTAAGGATTTCGTGTTATGCTTGGCTTGGAACGGCAGTAGTGCTCTTGTGTGCCACTCAGACCACATTTACACGGATTGAAAGCGATGCCGGAATCCCATCCCTATGAAACTAATGAAGGTTAATGAAGTAAATACCGGATCCAAGAACGGTCCTAGTGTCGTTTTAGTTTCTCAGTTTAAAGCACTAACGTATTGAAAGGTTTATGTTGCATCCCAATGACGCAAGCCTGACACGTTTAATGCTGTAATCATACCAACTTATGCAATTCTGTCTGCTCTGGTGTTGCTAACAAAACAACACAGAAACAGCGGATTTGAGTCTCTGGAGCACACCGGGACGATGGCCCAGAAACAAGTGCCGCTAAAACGATAGGACCAAGTTTGCACCAGGTTTGTTTATGGTTTATTCTCGTGCGAAACCTAGTATTATTTTTAAAACTAATAAGTTATAGTACAGTCTGGCATTTTAACTCGTGAGTGGTTTGCAATTAAAATACATATTGATATCTCGTAGATACCCCTTTCATGTAATTTATTCCAATTTGTTCTTCAAAACATGGTAGTACGCGTGTCCCTTCAGGACTCACCACCCACCTGACTGCATTTCCAGCATAACTCAGACCGACACAATTAACTAGATAATTCAAGGGTAAAACTCGCCTTCGCTTATTTTGCCGTTGTATTAAACATTACTACTAGCGATTCAAGATTATGTTTGACAATCATTTACACCGCCGGATTCTGATATACGTTCCGTGGTTAATGCCTCACACGACTCCTCTTTGATTGCTAGTACAATAGTGCTAATGATAAAGTCAAGTACTGTGAGAACTGAGGTAATAAAGTTCCTTGTTCGCAGAAGAGTGTTCTTAACCTCTTGGATAGGATTGTGTCCTCGTGAAGAAGTATGTTCATGGTTTCCCTGAACCGGTTAAAATGGTGACGAAAGCTTCACTGTTAGCCCTGACAGCCTCTATCTGCAGCCTGCGTTTCTCTTCTAGGTTTTTAATGCGATCTTGTATCTCCTTGTTTATCGTTTCTCTTTCTTCTTTGAATATGCTAGTGTGGTTTTCATCCGGATCAGCCTGGTGTTTTCTAGAGCGATTTTGGTTATCAAGCTCTGCAAGTTTCCAAAGGTTATGTATATACTCTACATATCCTATAAAGAGTACTGTTGATATCCAGGCTCTCTCGCTTTGGAAAGCTTTCAGGTCTCCATGCAATTGCTTCCTTGAGTGCTGTGTCATCGGATCCCAAAAGTAGTTCGGTGCCTGCTTGCTTGCGTGTTTCGGTTAGGATCACATCTCGGCCTGTGGCGAGCTTACTTGGTACTGCATCGATGCCAAGGGCTCAAGCTGAATCAACCCCATGTCATTATCGCGTATAGCGAAATATTTCTGCTTTGCATATCCACGTTGGAATTTGTCCCATTTCACAGCAATTGTGCCATGCTGTGTTGGCATAAACTTGGTGGTGCGCTTTTAGGAAAAACTAAGACGTTTACGATGCGCATCAAATTCGGTTAGGCCTAATTCTACTTTCTCCGTGGATGCAAAATCTTGCTTCCAACCGGCTGACACCTCGCTGTCGCCTGTCCAATAATGGATCCATGTTTGTAATTGGTCTGTTTCATTTACTTTGGTGGCAAATGCTGTTTCATCATATTCTGGTAGAGACTCTTCACGATCCCAAAGTTTGACATTTCAATGTAAAATCGGCCTTCAACTATGTTTTTTAATTGTGCATGTAACGATGAAGTAAGCAATGGCCTCAATCAGCTCGAAGTGTTTGAGAACTCCAGCTTCATCAGTGCCGTAGAAGCCCAAGCTACTCCCTACGAAGTTGAAGAAACGATCAAACCAGGCAAAACTTACAGTTGGATTCAGGAAATAAAGGCCCAGAAACGCACCTGAGAAAACTCTGCGATATCCCCGGCCAGTCCGGCTGCACGCCACCAATAAATTGCGACAAGAAGTATGTCATTAAATTATGGAGCTTATTCATCCATTCTTTTGAGCCTACCTGGGTAGCAGGCGGCCATGTCGAGGCTTACAATCTCAGGGATGTTGTATCCGTCTGGATGGTACCATACCTGTCGCATGCCCACTGAACATCCTTGAGCATAATATGGATAGCGGATTCCAGCCCTTTCAGTGGTCCACACTGTGTCGGAGGCTTCCCAAAGACTAATTCAAGCTCTTCAGTGGCTTCGTCGTTAAGTTCTTACTGTAAATCCCGATAATCTTCTGTCGAAGTTTGAAGCATCGACTCAATGGCCCATCTGCTAGCAGGAACCGATCCAAGACATGAAAAGCCAATAACCCGCACAGCGTTTTGTTCCCATTACGTGGCTTCCTAAATATTCTTCCAAGCATTTTTTCGTAGAATTATATCCTACGAACCCTAAGAAGCGCAAAGTCTGTGGCCGGGTTTGCACGTTATGGACAGTTACCGCGATTATTTCACCACCCTTAAAGAAGTCATTTCCGACTAACGTAGATAATTACCCCAATGATGCCACAAAACTGTTGCACTCATTAGACTTTTCTAAGTTGGCTACGTCGCCAACGGCTGCTTCTTTGTCGTGGACTCTTTTTTCCCCACTCATCAACCTATATCAAACCGTACCCTCTTTTGACGTTTTTAAAATATTCCACAACACGCTCTGACTTCCTCTGAATATACGCAAGGTGCAATTGATTTTCGGACAGGTCGGGGCCGATGGCGCAAAGACTGTTGGTTTCCTTCCTTTCCTTGCCGTCTTTGCCGCTCGCTTTGTCTTCTCGAGTTTCGCCTGTTCTGCATGGTTCTTTCTCAGGCGACCAATCACTCCCAGGAGCTTCTCTAATGCCTCTTTGGATTAAAGGGCCTTATTAAGTTCAATACTCTTCACGAGTTGTATCCGCCTTCAATGCATGCGATATCACGTTCAGCTGATGTGCAAGTAGCGTGTGCTGCACAATAGGACGGGTATATACCAGACAACATTTTTCTCTAAAACAAAACATACTCATTGGTACTTGCCCCTTACCTTGCTGCAGCAGCATGCCCGACATAGCCGTATTGGTGTGTGTGTGTGTCCCCTTTCCGCATAAATGGTAGGCGACTGGAAAGTCGTTCCCTTTCCACCGCTTCTGCTCGTGCATCCTGGAATAATCCATCAAGCGTGGAACTCGATTAAATTCTTCCCAGCAGAACCCATCTGCGCGTATTAATGTACTTCATCGCGTCCGTAATTATTTGGCCTGGCATGACCAAACACCCTGCTTCAAGATTCTTCAATGATAGTAAATAAAAGCAGCACACTCTGTTTTTACTTTTTTCTTTAAATTTGAGTGCTTTTAGCATTTCGTACATTGATAAAGTTCATAAACAACGATAACTCTCTCTGAAAAAATTGTCCTGTTAATGAGACATAATTGTTATTTTCCCATACCCTATACTACACAAGACTAAGAAGTAAAACCTTTTTTAATAGCAAATGCTGTCAACTAACTAGGAACAGAAGGAACCAGTCCCACATTTTCGACACTGGAAAATATGAGAAAAAGTATTTAGGCAAATCAAGATTAATGTTCCAGCTGAATCATATGACCATGTGTCCACTATGGATTTCAGTTTCAGTAATTGACAATATAATTCAAAGTCAGCTGCTCGTATTATGATCCAATGAATATGGGTTACTTTGTACCATATAAACATGTAACTGAGTGGAGTCTTCTGATTGGTTTTTTGCATATACAGATACTGATAGTTATTTTATATGTATTCTAGTACCGTTATTCAAGGCTTGAATAGTCTATTAATATACTTTTAAAAATGAAATTGTCATTATTTGATTCACGGATCATACAGTTTGCACGACTAGTTTTCGAAACATACTTTATGAACGTTAAAAAAGTGGTAGATCCTTAATTGTTCAGAGTCTTGATTGGAAGGTCCCGAATGTCATGTAGAAATTGTTTTGATATTCTAGAATCTTTCGACCCATACATGGATGCAAATGCGTGTAATCGGAACTAATTGTGCATGTTGCAGTAGCTAATTATATTTGTAATAATTCATTGAATAGCAACATGCTGCCAATCAGATTTTAGATCCTAAATACTGTAACATTCCAATTATGTACGTAAGACTGCATATGTACTAGGGGGTGGGTGGCGTAGATGTGTTATTGTCTTTATTAAATACATTAAATAAAGAGTATTGCGATAATTTCATAGTATGAAATCACTACATTTTAAAAAGAGCGAAGAAAATTGGTTTTCTAATTCAGTACATAACAAATGATGTCTCGATTTTCAGAAGAACTGCTACTGATTTATTTTTTTTTTACTAAGGATGCAATATAAAATTGTCAAACAAATGCGGCCCTTTCAATTATTGTTATTGCATGTTCAAAAATACTGTCAGCAGAAATGATTAAGGACCTATACGTGTCATGATGTGTGGCTATGCATGAGTTTCCGGTCTGAAAAATCCCACGGCCTTCTATAGTAATCGTCATGTTTTTCAAATGGTTACTATCCGACAAACATTAAACGAATTATCACAATTTTCTTCACACTGCGTACCAACATGATCGTTTCAACATACGAATGTTCTAGAGTATTAAATAAAGCTTTCGAAAATATACACCGTAAAATTATGAACAGTGAAATACCCATACACATCCATTATTTGTAGCTTTTTACCTTCTTCGTCGAAAGTCCAAGTCTTGTCGCTATTAAAACATGTTCATGTCTGTGGCTGTAATGTCCTCAGAATCAACTAATGAAATTACCAAACAAATTAATAATTGAGCTAATTGAATAAAAGAAGATATATCATTTCCAGAGCCTTCTGACACGACGAAATTCAACTACCATATAAATACTTAGAAGTTTTGGAAGCACGGACTAATGTATTGCCGAATAATGATGCTTACCCTATAGCTGATGAGACTCTTTTCGTTTGCCACAAGAGGCAAATGTCGACAATAAGGCGAGAACCGGTTATGCTTCAATAAAGGATCGTCATCTTTACACCAGTGTGCGACAGCAACGCCACATTCATAACAGCATACGGCCTCTCCGTACCCTGGAGAAATAAAACTTGATAACTCAACCCAATAATATTGAATACCTAATAATTTGCTATGACTTATCAATTTATACAAATGTATATATGTATGGAACAGTGTTTAACGTCACCTTAGTACAAAAGTGGCTATGTAGTGCCAACAAAAGGATCAGTTTGAAATGCGTTTATACAACTCGAACACTTGGGTAGTTAAATTCTTCGAAAGACATGTAAAATTAATTACAACATAACAAAACAAAAAGACCTAAAATGATAAAATTCTGTCAGATGCGTATAAATAAAGGATAAGTATAGCTAGTGTAAAATCCTTGTGACAGTATTAAAATTTGTTTTATAAACCGTATTCTCTTAAAAGTCCAAGCTTTTATCGGATGGTACGTCTGCATACACTTTCTTGAAAGACGTTCATGTCAAAATACTTCTGTCTCAGAGTGGAAATCGACACCCTCGAGAAAAATATATACAACCAATATTTTTAGTACAAACATGGATACAATTAATTTAAGGTTACTGTGAAGTGAGTTTGAAATCTCTATGAAGTGTTGCACATATATTTCTTAACAGGATACAACGTGTAGAGAATTATGGATATAACAAAGAGATTCTGGGCGTCCTAGACATTTAGATTATGGATGTTTTCTACCTCTTTCTCATTATCGTGATGAACACGAAAAGAAAGAAAAATATTCTTCAGAAACATGATATTTTTCAGATGTACTACTTTGATTCATGCCACCCTTCCTTGCTATGTACGTGAGAAACGGCATTCAAACTTCGTGTCGAATTGCTGTTAATGTACTTTGAAAATGCGTGGAGGAAAAAGTAAAATTTTCAAGTGAAAATTGAAACTCCTAACAAGAGAGAACGACCTTTGCCTGTTCTTAGGTAGCCTACTTTTGTCCATCTCTCCAGCCATGGCTCGTGCACCAATGACAGCGACTGGTAGCTATTATCATATTAATATTACGATGTGATCAATTAGCAGTCGTAGCTCCTCGGTAAGTTTCATGAGCCTTAAAATGACATAGTGTGTTTCGGCCAAAATGATGCCCTGGTCACATTTATTGCTGGTATTAATTATATAAATCTAAAATAATTTCCGTGATGGTTTCATGTACTTACCTCGACAAAAGAATCCCAGTTTGGCAAACAATTCATGATTCGTATGGAAATGACAGTAACGAAATGTCGCGAGTCTGGTTGAATACTGCGAAAACAATGGATACTTCGAATTTTGCACAGTTGCACTTTTGGGAAAAAGTGGATATTTATATACTGCACGAAACATCGGCATAAATGCATCCTTAACTGTTTCATGTTGATCCATTTTTCCATTTGTTTTCAAGGAATGCGACTTAGAATAGTTTTCCTTTTCTTTACAATCTGGTACATTATGGTCACAACATTCATTGGCAAATTCTCCAGCTTGTTGCCCGAGCGTGGCACTGGCCAAATCTGATTCTGTTAAATATCCTTCTTCATTAGCTTTCTTTAATAATTCGGAG
This sequence comes from Sinohyriopsis cumingii, assembly GCA_028554795.2. Lineage (NCBI taxonomy): Eukaryota > Metazoa > Mollusca > Bivalvia > Unionida > Unionidae > Sinohyriopsis > Sinohyriopsis cumingii. The sequence goes on along the minus strand of JAPYKE020000076.1, from coordinate 5,246,817 downwards.
ATATCTTCATTTCGGCTCCTCCGCAAAGTACGTGTGGGAAAGTCCCAATCCAAAAAATCAAAACTTTTGGGGAAAAATTTCAATTCTGATAAAATTATACACTTAATTATTCGACGAACGTATGAATCTACCAGCAGAAAAGTATGTTTGCCTTTCTTGTAAACAACATTTAAATCCGCAGAGTCCAGATTGGAAAAATCGGCCGAGACTGTCTCTTTAATTTTATAAAAAAGACGAGTAACAGAGCTGAAAGCGATATTAGTGAAGACTGTGATAGTTCCTAACGCTTTTTCAGTTATGATAGTACACTGATCGTGTAAAGTATCGAAAATCGATGCAAGAGCTACCCGTCTATCTTCCGGCAGAAGATTAAACAAGTTAATAAACAAGACAAACACACAACCAACGTCTGGAAATGGCATTATGAATTCCTTTAGCTCATTGAAAAACAAAACAGAAACTGGTTGGTTCCAGACATTAAAAGTCTCACTAGATACAGGATACGTGTACTCAAAATACAGCAAATGCCTTTAACAAAACACTTCCTGATGAATCATTCTTCTCCGTCTTGAATCACACTTTTATTTGTATGGTACCAGTTCAAGCGATCATTACGTCATGAACCATCTGAAAGAAAAACTAAACCATGTTTAGAATAGCTGAGTAAAAAGTCTTGATTTTCGCATCTTACTGCTGACTTTCAACTAAACAAAGTTTTGAAAATATCCATGAATATCCAAAATATGACTGAACTAAAAGGTTGCAATACCATCAGAAAGTTAAAGGAAAATTGTCCGACAATCTGAAAAGAGATTCCATATGCAAAGGAATGAGGAAAAGAAAAAGGTTTGTATTGACATACTTCATACAATGCAATGAGACAGTTCTATATGACTCTGTAGTCACCTCAATTTGATGTTTACTACATTGTTTACTTGACATGGAGATCCGACCAAAATTTAGCTGTTCAGTTCACTCACAATTTTGTTCTGTTATATTACTGTAGTCTTCTGGTTCCATTTCGTGTTTCAAATATCTGTTGAAAAGCTTTTGTTTAAAGTTTGTTTAGCGCATGCCAATATGGCGGTTGTATGAGGAAGAAGCAACGATTATTGGTGCCAAAGGTAAATTCTAACCAATGTCTCTATGTGGTAAACGGTGTGACCTCTAGGATGGAAATAAGTGGGAAAGCTGGTATAATTATTGTGCTTAGTATTTGTCACAAATATTAGATAATCTTTAAAGGATAAACGACTCAGGGCGATAATACAGCTTATACACAAAAATATGAAAACTACAACTATAATTGTTTCTTGGTCAAAATATTACAATGATTGTAACGAACTCTGCTCATGGCAGAATTTTTAATTTATATAAACCATTGAACTAGATATTTTATCTAGGCAGTACGTAATCCGGATCCATCAAGTTTGCTTGTAAGAAACATAGTCCTTCGATCTGCTTCAACTATTGCCGCGGTCATGGTTGGCTCGTATACAACCCATGTGGAAGCCGCCACGAGTGGGTCGGTTGATGCCGAGTTAAATTCAAAACGGACGGATCAAATATAGTGAACTAGAGGGCTCAGACAGATTGGGGAAATAGTCTAAAATTAATCTAAGCAGCAATATTCATCATCTGTATAGGAAAATTTCGCTGAGGTTTCAGTGCGTTGAGAATTCTGGAAGAACGCAAACGCGTGGGTCTCACTCAGGTCACAATATGCTAGGAAAGGGAAACTGTGTCGTTAAGCGAATTCTAAAGGAAGGCTACTCTGAGATTCGCGGTGGCTTATCTCTTAAAGGGGAATAGAAGGAGGAAGGAGAAGTCAAGAGTGGAAGCTAAGAGCAAGGAAGGAAAGGAGGAAGTAGGAAGAAGTAGAAAGAATGTAGGAAGGAAGGAGGAAGGAGTAGAGGAAGTAGAGAAAAAGAGAAAGAAGGAAAAAAGGAGAAGAAAATTGAAGCAGATGAGTAAAAGGGACAACACAAAACATAATGACTCTCTCACGTGTAGAAAGCAAAATTCCAAATAATGAATTAACTTGTTAACTGGCAATAAGACTAACCAGTTTAATTACTATGTACATTGTATTGAGCAGAAAGTGGGGTCTTTATCTTAAATATTTTATTAATTTGATTCGTTACAGTATATGTTCAATCTTGAGTTCAATATGAATTTAAGGGGTCAGCTTCGCTGACCGGTGGCTAGAAATGTGTTAATGCACATTGTCTGTAGTATAATTTATAATAACAATGCGGGATTGTGACACTGATGCTTGCCTTACTGCATATTTGTTTCCAATTATTCGTCCACTCTACTGTTTTGTTATAAAACTCTTCCCGTAGACAATAATAGCTAACAACGACAGAAATCTATTTTTTAAAAAACGCAGAAATGAGGGTTTTAGTACCTGGATGGTCTAATTAACGGTGTTGATATGCCAGTTCTGCGTTGTTTCCCCCTTTCCGACCCTGATACACGTTACAGCCTCTAACATCCGTGACTTGGCTAGCTAACTGTATACTATGTGGATGGTTAGCATTATTAATACACAAAAGTGACCAGTCATGACGCATATCAACCCAAAAGGGCGACAAAAGGCAAAACCGGGCCAGATTATCCCTACTCATACTACGTACAACCCTTGGTTGATTAGATGGTGGATAAAAGCTTGGATGACTAGATAGGGGATAATGGCTAATGACGTATATCAGAGCCCAAAAGGGCGACAAAAGGCAAAACCGGGCCATATCATCCCTACTCATACAGCCTTGGATGATTAGCGCTCATACTCGTTATTGAGGCTGTGTACGGTAGTGGCGGCAGTAGCTACTGGATCGATCAATACTTCCCAGGCTTAGCTGTGTGACTACATCATCCATAGCTGATGCAGGTGTTATCAAAATGGTCTATCACGTAGGGCCTTAAATTCAGAGAGAGATAATAAATTTTGCTTTAATCTGCACCGGTGGTAAAACAGATTTGCTAATATCGAAAAATAACTAATATTTCTTCTGAACGTATCGAAAATATCCAGTCGGCCTACAATTACTATTTATGCTTACCATTACACGAGTAGTAAATAGTAATGGCGTATTTTTCAATAATATCTTACTTGGTTCGGAGCCCATCACGTCTTTACCAAATGATTTCTTAACGCTAAATACGTGGTTTTCATTTATTCTCTCAATACAGGCCATAGCAGTGACTACTAACGTGCTGTACAGTCCGACACAAGAACTCTGGTTCGAATCGAAGTTTTAGGCAAAATTTTCTTATTAAGTAAGGAGACTACCGAATCTAGCTGGTGAAAGTGAAAGTCAAATTTGATTATTGTAAGGACGATTACAGTAATGGATACGTGGCTCTAATAATCTTTAAATCGTATATGAAACTAATTTGGACAGCACAAATTAGTTGACTGTAACACTTCACATACATATAATTTGTCGCGTGCCAAAATCATAGAACTAATTCAAAACACAGCTTGGAATGAGAAATCTATTTTATATTAAAGAACACGACTGTGCTAAGTAATGGAAAAAATCAGAAAGACTCTAACTTATTTTGAAGAAGTTTATTACTTTATATAGGAATGGTATTAAACTACCAAACAAATGTGTTATAAAGTCGGTAGATAAAGAAACTGCGATTGCTATTTCGCTTGAGTGCATCATATCGATTTATCAAAGAAGCGAAAAAGATGCATGCGTTTTCAGAGACATGCTCAGATTACATTGATAAATTGATTAACTTGGGAGTGTCCTTATCAACGGAACTAAATAAGCTAGGTCAATCGTATGATGAAAAGAAAATGAAAAATTTATATAATATGGTGCAAGGAAATGAGAGCCTCTGCCTAAATCGCCCACTAAATCTGAAGCGTTTGAAACGTTTGCTGATTTTAGCGAATGTTGTAGCTGTAAGGGCGAAGACATCCAAGAGTAGATTATTAATTAAAGTCATCCATAAGTTATGCATAGTATACAGCAAGCTTACCAAGTGTATGAATCCTACTGTTACGATATTTTCAAAAGCATTATTCAAAGACATATTCTGAAAAACACACATGTATCTATCTATCGACCTATCTATCTATATATCAACCTACCTACCTAACTACCAATCCATCAATCAATCTCTGTCTGTGTGTGTGTGTGTGCATATATATATATATATATATATATATATATATATATATATATATATATATATATATATATATATATATATATATATTCTTCAGAATATATCTCTGAAAAATACTTTGAACATATCATGATATATAAAATAGAGAATAGAGAAAATATTATCTCATTACATATTATATCAAGGTTGGAGTTTCAAAATCATGTTTTCAAGATTTTTAATCTAATTTTTCTAATGACAATTTGTGTTTTGGGGAGTTTTGATAATTTTGGAGATATTTTGTATTTTCGATTATTTTAATTATTATTTTCAACAATTTTTTTAATATTGGAGATTTTAAAAGAGTAATATTTTTCGTAGTTTTATTTTTTAAATTATTTTCATTTTAGAGTTTTTGAAACTAAAGGTAGTATTTTATTAAAAATAAATATGATTACTAAATTATAAGATTATTTGGTTAGTTAATTGTTTTCTACATTATCAATTCATTATTTGAATTCAGAAGCTTTCTGTATTTTTTCATCTTGTTTACTTTGACATCCTCGTCCGCCTATCTCCAAAGTGTCTCCGTGAATATGAGCTCTGAAAAGGTATCAACGTCTATTTCTGCCTTGTCCTAGCGTGGAAGAGGAAAGAATGCTTTGGCCAGCAGCGTGCATTGCATTTTATAGGGCCTCTCGGGGACCCAACAAGTCTTTTACAGTTTGAAGTAACACATTTATTGCCTGATGTCACAAAAGCTTCCTTGGGGTTTTTGTTTGCTGATGATGATATTTTGGAGAAATTCTTTTCCATGCGTAAAACGGCAACTTTCAATGCGTGCAATCCTCGTGTCACCATCCGTTTTAAGATGGGGCCACCGTACGAAAGGCAAATTATAGCATATCTCCTAAGCTATGTCCTTGTTGTCGAGCAACTCCTTGGTACACAGGATATATGTCTTACAAGGCGTTAGGTCTTTTTTTTCTTTTCAAAAGATAGTTTCACCGTGACTTTTTTTTTTTAGACTGTAATCCTCTTATATCATTCAGATATTATGGGTAACTTAAAAGTCTGATATTTCGGATGCAGGTTGTTTTTGCGTTTCACTTGTATCTTATAAATGCGTTCTCTCAGTTCTAGAGGCAAAGTACGACTGCTGTCTTTTATAGCATTAGAGTATCCATGAAGCTATTACCAGAGTCCGATCAAAGGAAGGTAGTAACAATGCGGATACCATCTAGTATGCTACAGGTAGGCCGAATCTTTCTGCTCCCATTCTTGAAGTGACACACCACAACTGAAACACTTGACTTTATCTACTACTCCCAAGTAGATTAATACAGCTCTTGCTAATTCCTCAAATGTAGGTCCATCCAAATATTTAGATTACTTCCCTTTGAACGTTTAGACTCTAATTTCATAATCACAGTAGTCAGGCAAAGCCACAATCAACGTGGATATTGCTTGATGGGGGGCATGTTACTGAGGGTGTGGCGACATTCCGAGTTGCCCCGGTTTCACGCAAATGAGTTTGGCTCCGTTCACGGTAACTTGAGGACATTATGAGCCTTGATCCAAATAGTATTTCAGAAGAAATTTTCCATAGTATCCTGTGAACTTATGAGCCATCTTCGTGCAATAGTCACGGCAGTCTCCGTAGCATTGAATGTCCTCTCCAGTGTCGTTGATAGGGTTTAAGATCCATTGGTCAATATCGGGAAGAGTGTTAGGTTCTCGAAAGAATTTTGCATGTTCTCATGGATGTTGCTAGAGTGGAGGCAATGAAACATATAGGTTCTTGGAGGCACTTGGAATGCTGATGAGCCACCCAGAAATTAGGAATGTTAATGCCAGTCTATTGAATACATTCGTCTTCAAGTCTTCATCTTGTTCCCTATTGTATTTTTTGATGCAGAATTCGTGTTCCAAGTCCACATTTAGGTGACAAATATATCATCGTTTCTTTCCTTGGCAAGCGTGTTCTCTGGGGTTATTGGTGCGTATGACATGCTCACAAGTAGAACACAATCTCAATAGTCTGCAAGCCCTTGTGTCATACGATGTTGTTGGTAACATGTAGGGTTGAAAAAGGTTCGCTGACAAGTTGAGCAATGAATACTTTCTTTTCCTTCGGGAAAGCGGGGCTTAGACGCAAAAATGCCCTGACATCTCTTTCCACAATGAATGTGTTGTCCCCGACTTTTAAACCCTTGGTCACATTTCACACAGTGATAATTATATCCGACAAATCCGGTGATATTGGTAGTGGTATGGAAATTTTCTTCGTGATGATAGACGTGAATATTTTCCTTCTGGAAATCGGGGCCTCGAAATACCATTTAAGTGTACACTTATAACGTGTAGCAAGGAGCCAAGCCATCATGCAGTTTGTACATTTCAGGAATGCCGCAGGCAGTGTCTTTCGTTAGTTCAGCTTGCTTTAACAGGAGTTCTGCCTAGCTTTGTTGTTTGGCTTGGTCCGATTTTCGAATGCTCTCCCAGGCTCTTTTCCATTTTGCGATATCGTTCTGAGGTATCGCTCTTCTCCCACGACGATGGCACGTACTAAACACACTTGTTCTTAATATTAATCATTTGGACAATGCTATGTTTGGATGTCGTCCACCTATAACACTTTTCTGCGTCCGCTCCCTCTCCGAGGGGAAACGTGGGTCACATAAATTGTGGCTTTGCCATCGGTGATGTGAAATTCCTCGTTGGATTGTTGGACGTGTTGAATCTTGTCGACGACTTTGGAGGGTGTCAATTCTGCGGGGGTGTCAAACTCGATCGAGACTTGTGACTTCAAACTGTCTTAATGAATGGAGAATCTCAAATATCGTCTTCCTTGGCTTGGCATTGTCGTTTCAGTGCGGCTAACAAGGAATCCGACACATCAGTAATAAAATCTACTTTCCAAGCCAATCACAGAAAAGTTCTCGCCAGTTGGCTGACGTCAATAAACAACTCTTTTTAGCTCGAAGATGTTATATGCTTAGATGTGTTTTATGTAAGTCTAATTTGTTTCATAATAAACAATCAATCCTTAAATGAAAGTGTATATATAACCTCTGCAAACAGACTTTACTGGCTCTTCGACGTTATCTACTACCAGAACTGCCAACGGGAGACGCTTCGATCCCCCTCCCCCCAGGCCACGTTATTTTGTTTTCTCTTTTCTTCTACTCTTATTTATTTGATGATACAGAACAAATTTCAGATTTCCATTTTGCAACGGCATGCAGATTTCATATTATATATTAGTACATACATACTTCCAAAGACTGACACCATACGGCTTACTATACTTCTTACAAAATATGGCTGGTTTCGTGCTTGCCTGTGCTCTCATAATTCATCTGACAATTGTTGGAACCTGAATCGATTGTGTATACAGAAATATGGAAATATTTATACGCGCTTAACGATGATCGCTGGTGAACTGTTGTAGTATTTACATTTTAGAAAGCAAATTATAGTTTTGCATACCTACGAGTTCCATAAATTCGAAACCAACGAACTAAATTATAGATTGATGTGCATTTTCAAGACGTACACGGTATATCCAATAGAAAAGTGTTTGAAACAGTGCTCCGTCTCCAACGTTGAATAAAATAATAGCTGAGTATCAAAATTGTACCAAATTTACACAGGTACATCACATAGTCTTCTATCAGATAACCAATGTTCTATTCTGTTCTGGTAGATTATTATTATTTTATTTACAGTAATTTATTACTGAGATTATTTACATTTGTCTATCCCGTCCTTTCCAGCTGGTGATGATAACCGTATCTGAGGTTTCTGTTTAAAATTGTAAGTATCGCATCCAATAGCCAGACAATATTTGTAGACTGTACTAAGTGAACGTGTATGACAATAAACTAGTGATTTAAAATGAATAAAACCATTGCCTGATACTGAAACACCAGGCCTCATGTAGACGGTTTATGAAAACAGCAAAATACTAACATATGTTAAGTGGCAGTGTGTGTAGAATAGTTACTAACAGCTTAGTGTACAACCAAGCCTCACGTAGACGGTCTATGAAAACAACAAAATACTAACATATGTTAAGTGGCAGTGTGTGTAGAATAGTTACTAACAGCTTAGTGTACAACCAGGCCTCATGTAGACGGTCTATGAAAACAACAAAATGCTAACATATGTTAAGTGGCAGTGTGTGTAGAATAGTTACTAACATCTTAGTGTACAACATATATAAGACAAAACAAATAGGGTGTGCATTACTATCATGTTATGTAAAAAACGTAAACAGTACATTATGAAAAACAACTTGTGCAGCGTATCACACACCCACATACATGTACATATATGTAGGCATACATATCTATACGTATATGCGCGTACATAGATACATATACATGTGCATATCCAGTCGTTTAACCAAATTGTATGTTACTGGCGTTTAGATATAAAATAATCTTTATTATGTTAACAAATATAGAAAAACTTGTTAATACTGAGCAATTTGTGGAGGAAAAGAGTTTAAAACTTCACTGCATTAGGACTAATGTAGTAAAAAGATGGTAAGAATTTACATTTTTCTCTTGAGAAAAAATGACAGACATATAGTGAAATTCACCACCTATGTCATCTCTCTCCACGACATCTGCCTAGTGAAAGCCCATGCCTCTGATGCATAATTCAACACTAGGACAACATATGTTAAAAAGTTTCAAACATTCATTATACTTTAAGTAAAAATGAATTTTCAAATTACTAATAAGCATATTCATTACCGTTAGTACTTTATCAGCCACTGTGTATCGAGCTTAGAGAATGATCCACTGCACGAGAAACAAAGACCAATGTTTTCAAAATTTTCAGCAATATCAATATTTTTTACGGATATTCCTTACTCTATATTGCCTTATAGGCTCTTTGTAATGTGTAAAGGTTTAACCGGGTGGGTGGGCGTGGTATAGCCAAATATCAAGTATAGTACATAATAAGTGAAACGTCATAAATTATCTTCCGGTAACATTAGTCCTGATTTCTGATTATCCGTCTAAAGATAATGAAAAGTACTTGCCATTAACTACTTATCCTATATAGAACTAAATGGTATGCATAAATGGGGTATATATTGAATTTGGTTGTAAGCATGAGACCTAGTGTGGTACGGCTTTCTTCCCGCAGAGCAATAGTGTTTTTCACGTTAAAAATAATTTCAACAAAATTACAAACTGATCATGTAAGATATATAAGCAGTTGCATACTTTAGGTAAACGTACTTCGTTCCGTTCTTGTGGATTAATCGTGAAAGTTACACTAAGTATATCGCAGCATGCTTAGTTATCATGCATATGACATTCCTACATGTATTTGTATATGTGCTTTTCTACATCGGATTCTAGGTCGTGTTGTATAATCCATGTATAGGGAAAGAGTTGGCACTTATTTGTACAATTTGCATATTAGTGGTGATTCAGTGAAAGTTTTATAAGGTTTCGAGAAATAGCTATTTGTGTTGTTTTTTGTATTATACTGGGTAAATTAGTTTTTATCATTGTACAGTGTTGTAATTCGCAAATACACTGGTGCTTTAAAAAGCGGGATTCACTGAACCAGCTGAATATGCCTGGAGGTTCACAGAAAGACGAAATTTAGGATCAAAGTCTTGCATTTTGAACGTCTTGCCTTGAACCCATTACATGGATACCGAGAAAGTGGTTAGAGATTTAAACTTAAGAGTCATTAGTTAATAAAGCATAGAAAAACAGAGTTTCCAATAATGGTAGAATAGATTGAGCATGCAGAGAACGATATTTGAGCAGAGAATATGAAAATATTCCATACTGTTCATTTAATGGATCAGCATGACTAAAGACTGTGTCATTATTGTTATTACCAAAATACATGGAGAAGTATGGCGTTCTCTTTATTACAAAATTCTAATTATGGCCAGTACAGGCCTCTTTACATTTTTTAGGCACTAATGTCATGGTTGTTCAGGACTGACTAGAGTCCATTTTATTCACAAATAGTGCATGTTATCCGAGCTATTGTAAACCCTCAATAAGTTTTTTCTCTGGAAATAATACTAATTCGTTAGCGAACAGAAACAAACATAAAAACAACTTGTTTAACTCTGTACAGATAACTCCCGTACTGTTTCTATTATGCCAGAAAAACTATGCCCAATGTGGCTCGTATATATCAAACACAATTATTCGCCGACTGGACATGCCTTAAACCCAATTCTCTATCAGTTTGATATTTCTCTTTATAGTTGATAAATATACATTGAGTTAAGACAATGGTCAACGTCTGCTTCGGTATATCAGACCTACCTGTTCCTTCCGTAAATGATCGCCATCTTTACAGTGTACACCGTTTACACGGAGCTCGATCACGACAACAGTAATAACTCTCTTGGTTATGATTTTCTCTGACTCTGTTTATTCAGATTTTCCTCCGTCACATCTGGGAAAGAAACGTAAAATATCATGGTGATGATCTCTAGTAATCATCCATGTGTGTTGTCCCTACGGTGTGATTGTACTGACACAAAAGCACTGGCTTATAAAACTCACAACTGTTCCTGTGATATATTTGTGGGGTTTTTTAAGGCCTGACGGCCTGCTATATCCCTTTTGTTAGAGCTTGGGAGAAAACTTCACAAGGCATATATGCATCAAAGTCACAAGGTTATTAGATGTAATCTTCTTTCGCTCTATCAGTATTATAAAATCGCCGCTTGTTATTTGTCTCGATGTAAAAATCCTTAGTTCTGAAGAATGTCTCACGACTATCACAATACAGTACTGGAGAGACATGTATGTTTTCATAATTTTGTCGGATAGAACAATACATGTTATGGTTACCGTTGCGTCATATGATAACTACAGCGAAAAATCACGTATTCAACTAGGTGATCCGATGGTGGCACTCGGGGAGGTCGTTGTTTAATTTACATATCTATTCAAGTATTAGAGTTCAAGGTAACTCCCTTCAACGCGTTAAATCACCCGCCTTCATACTGTAAACTGAGAATGTCTATTCGTTAATTGAATAGCGAGGGCTGGGTTTGTATGCTTTATAAACCATGCATATGCATACCTACCACCCGGAAGGTAAATATGGTCCACGTCGATGACGATATGCAGCGTAGTTCTTGGCAACAAATAATGTGCTCAATACATTTGTCCAGTGTTACTTTAACACGGCAGTAAGCATGCGAAATCACACTATTTGCATTGAAACTTAACTGAGAACGATTTCGGAATTAACAATTTCTATATATTATGAATATGGTATTCCAGGCCTAAAAATATTGGTTAATAGATTTGTTTTGAACAAGTTTGTTTTATTCTGAGAAATCGTCTATTTGTGAATTTAGTGCGGAATATGACGAACTCATATTCCATCTCAGCAGTTTGCGATATATTAATTCGTTGTTTTTAATTGCTTCAGTCCAAAATGAAAGAAACGATAAAATAGATGACAATTCAAACGAGGGTGTACTGGGTCAGGTAGTGTGTACATGTAGCCATTTTGTTCAACGCCATCTTGATATGAGTGTGATTTATCCAGCATCCAGAAAATATGGTGCCCCTAGAAAGCTAGAGGTTTGCAACAAGTTATCGTCCGAAGACCCTGTACTGATTGAAACCTAATGTCTCTCTATTCTATTAATAGTAATAGACACAATAAAATCTATAGCGCTCCTAATATGATGTGTGTTATGGTCATGTCAATGAATTGTCGAAATTTGTCATGAAAGATGACATTCTATTTTCAAAACAAATCATAACTGAAACATGTTTCCTTCATGTTATCATGTCTGTTTTTGTTCTTAACTCGGCTAAAAAGCGCTCCCCTCATTTTCCATTCCTTCTCAGTTATGAAGGTGTTAGGACTTAGACTGTAGCTTATTTCACATTATTTTTCACGAAGATATTAGAAGAAGGGATCGTTCTCTTATTCGTCTAAGTCTAAGCCAGACTTTTTCAAATTTGAAACATAACTTTACCAATTTGCGATATCATGACTTACTCCAGTTTCCTATCGCTTAGACATGTACATTTTCATGACTTATTTCCAGCGCAAATATAATTCCTTGGCGATGTAATAAACCTTGCAATCATTGATCTTCGTCCTTTGAAAAAGTTAAGGAGTAACTTCAGTTGAAGACTTTTTCAACAAATATGAATGTTTAATCGCAATAAATAGTTCTCACGCTTCCAGCAATAAATGCCAGAGATACATTTAACGTCCTTAACCAAAAACAATGATAACATTATTCCTAGAAATTTACATATAACCTTCTATTTATAAGCTTTTTATTTTCCTATGTAAGTACTGGATATATTTCATATTGTGAGAGTAAGCGAGCTCATTGTGAATTCTTGTCTTCGTCATTCCTTAACATATCACATGTTTTGTAACACAGGACGAAATATAATTAATATTAATGTAGGAAAAGGAAAATATCCTCTATAAACACAAAAATACGCGCCTCTTTTGTTTCCAGTTGGAGGAAAGAACGAGTTTGATGACTCAAGAACGTCAGACCGAGCTGCGATGGAAAGCCAGATCAAATGAGTTATTTCCCCTGTCAAGGAATGCGCCATAGTGCGGTTTTGTATTTATCTTATACCCTCGTTTACTTTCTACAAATATTGCTAGCTTTACAGTATGAATCAGAACACCTAAAATATATTGACTGGTAGACTTGAAAGAAGACGCCTAAGTAGTTACAATCTGGGTATGTTATACGGAAATGCTGACTGAACCGTTGTATTGAATGCCAGGTCAAGCATGTAAGTTTAAATGTACATGCGCTAATTAGTATCGTTTGGTTTGATACTGGAAAAATATGGTCAACGAAATATTTGATGAATCGCGCGACTATAGAATCGCGATACAACCAAGAAGGGGTTCACACTATTTTTTAATATACTAACTTTGAACCTAACAAAGTTTATAGGTCATAAAATTAAATCATGTTGGAAAAAAAAGAAACATTTCAACAACAAAAACCACCAGTTAAACGTTAAATCCTACGTTTACACAAATAGCTAAATCCATCCATTAGAATTCCCGTCATCTAAATGTAATATTTCTTAAGCTACCATTGTCGAAATAAAGTCCATTTACCCTACGTTGAATTCTCCGAGTGTCAAACTAAAACTTGAACATGAGTGGAATTGTAAACAGTCCTGTATATGGCGCCTCAACTGATGCAACTAACCTGACCCGAGTGAAGTATGTGCATCACCCAAGAATTTGTGCGGAAATTCCAGTGCAAAAATGATGTCTTTGTTAAATGTTATGTTGGCTTGGAATGACAATTCTCTTTGAATATTTTTTTTAAACAATCTAATTCAAAATAATATTGCCTCTAGAATGTGCACTGCTGCTTCAACTCGTCTGGAACTATTTTTTCTCTCATAATATTGCATCGTCTACACCAGAATTAAATGAAATGGAGAAATATCATTTGTTCTTCTTTCTGTCTAAACTCATTCTAATAAAATGAATACTACGTGATAAACAGGATCTTGATATTTAAGCTTATTGCTGGATGGACGGTTGGACAACAAACAAACTGCCAATATTGAAAATGTCTGAAAAGTAAACCTCTTTGAAGATAGGATAAACTTAATTAATTCTATCTGCGCCAGGATATTTTTCAAAATACCAAAGTACTTGCAACATAACATCTGTTTCGTTGGCAGTTGGTGGTTGGGGTCTGTTGGGTTCCTTTTGTTTTTATTTTCTCATCGTTAGGGATATGCAGGTCAGTTTTAAAAACAAGAAAGGTGTATTTGCATATAAGATAAGAAGGGATTGTACCAAAGTTGCTTTTTAGTAGTCAATAAAATCTGTTTAGTGTAAAGTTGTCTTAACTTGTTTTTGCAAACAGCTTCATATAGGTAGCATATAGAGTGATAAACAATGATCAGACAGGATTATATTGTTATTATAATAAATCGATTTTGGTTCCAGATCACGCAGAGTTTACATTATCAACAAATCTGGATCATGACTCATGATTCGGAATTTCTGATGCTGACAACAAGACGTGATCCAGCAATCAAGATCGAACCAGCATCATAACAATAACTGGACACATTGTTTGAACTTGATGATACAGATTTGTTACAGAGAGCTTTACTTGTTTCCTTTTGCATGTCCGATGTGGCCACTGCATAGTTTAAGTTGTAACTAGGAAACCTGTCACATTTATGAATATGTGGCCCGGAATCGGAAAATGCCAGTATCGTGTTCCAACTTCCAGATAATAACAGTACAATTCTAGTTCTTGCTTGAGGGAAATGATACGTGTATAATAAAGAGTTTTCGTTTAGGGTATTTTACGAGTATGCATATAATGTAACAAATGAATTAATGAAAAGACAACAAATATTCGTTCAAGCGTGCACATCTGAGCCGCGTTGCCGGACTCGCTACCGAAATGATGCGAGTTCGAATCATATAATCGGACTAGCCTGGGTCAGCTACCGTGGTGTCCTTGGGCAAGGCACTTTACTCTAATTGTTCGGACATTAAATAACCTACTTGTGTTGATGTGCTGCAAAGTAGAAAAGCAAACCAAGCGTGAAAATCAGATCAGAATGAACTGGTTTTGACATGGCATGATTGCACACCATGATATGCATCTACATTGAAATTTTCGTCATGAACGGGGTACAAATATTAAAGTCACTGAAGCATATATATGGTCTCGCTGACCTAACGTTAGTGTGGATGAAATCTTAAGTTACATCCAAATACCAATTTCCAAATGTCGCACAAGCATTAAAATTAAGTTTCACTTTCTTCCTTTGCTAAGGTTGAGCTACCGTCTTTAACATACAACTACATGCTAATTTTCACGATCTTAGGTGAAATAGAGTCAGGGTTATTTGGCGTTAATAAAAATCGGATAGCTATAAATGCAAAAAAGTAACTAGCTCACATTGGTTGAAATACTTTAGAAAAAAAATACCTATACATCAAAATTATTACATGCATGTGAAATAATGCCCACAGTAACGAACGAACACCTGAAATGCCAAGTATATCAAGCGATAAAATTATGTCAGATAAACCTATTATCGTTGAGTTACAGTTTCTGAGATGCATTCGCACGCCATTTTAGATACGTGTAGTTGAGATAGGGTCAGAGAAATTGAGGACATAAGGAGCGAACGAACGAACAAACAAGAGATCAAACACACGAACAAAAACACCAACACTCAAACGAACGGGCTAAATAAACATCTCGACAAATGTCATTTCAGAGGAGAACAAACAGAAGGCAGCGAACCGACGACTGACATAAAACAGTAAGCTCTTCTAGTATTCGAATAGTAGTAGAGCTACTACGAAAGGCACCACTTGCAGTTAACCCTATTGTGTTCGGTTGGTTTCAGATTATACTTCACCATGGAACCTTTTCTTTCAGTTACCGATTTTATGCCTTATGACACCAGTCTGAAACAGCGTAACAGACCATGGAAACAACACGCACTTTTTTGTTAAAAAGATAATTCAAACTTGCATTTTTGATGCAAACAATTTATTAAAACTCCACCAATAAACACAATTAATAGCTTGACTAAGGGAAGCATTTATTCAACACTAAATTACAACGTTTGTGCTAAACACGTTTCATATCTCAGTGTCTAAATAAACATTTAACCACTAATTAACCCTGTATGTCGGTATTATAAAATACTGCACAAATCATATTTTTATTAACAGGATTTAATTGAATGTATTGTAGCTATCCATCTACTTCAATGAATATCATTTTCGTTACGATTTTCTATTATTATTCCCCAAGAGGATACTGGAGGGGTAGAGCAGCGATTAGCAAACTCGCTAAAGCAGCAGGTGTCGAACGTTCTACTGCTGACAATGGTTAGCCCGACAGGCAATATGGAAAATTAACTACCACCACCAAAACAATACAATGTGCGCATTTTGATGTCAGCGTACCTAATGAAGTTCATCAGGCTGATACTCTTTTTTTACCACATGCTACTATCAAAATTGGAAGACGTCGATTAACGTACAAATACGCGCTAACTGTCGTTGATGTTGCAAGTAGATACAAGGAAGCAGAGCCGTTATCAACAAAGTCAGCTGCTGAAGTAGCTTCTGCATTTGAACGAATTTATCGACGTGGTGGTCTGCGATGGCCACAGCTGTTACAGGTTGATCCTGGCAAAGAATTTCAGGGCGCAGTATCATCGCTGATGAAGCGACATAATGTCAAAATACGACGAGGACATACTGTAATTCACCGCGATCAGGCGATCTTTGAACGATTTAATCGAACACTTGTTGTGCTGTTATTTGGATATCAATATGCGAAGGAATTCATTCAAAACAAAAGATCTCGCGAATGGGTTGCAAGATTACCAAGTGTGATAGATGCGTTAAATAATGAAATTACTCGAACAACCAACATGAAGCCTATTAATGCAGTTACACAAAATAAAACACATACCAGTACAACGACGTGATTTTTCAGCGCAGCCAGTGCTGGGTACTGTCAATGTAAGATATTTATATGAACCTGGTGAACTTGAAGGTGGTAAAAAAGAGCGACTGATCCAATCTGCAGTATTACCACACACAAAATTTCCAGCGCAGTAAGATCTACTGGTAGACCCACATTCTACAGATTAGATTCAAGTGCTCCTCAACGTGGATTTACACGTGAACAATTACAAGTAATTCCCGAAGACACGCAATTACCACCGCGATCACTCAACTAGTACCCCTACGCTGATTACACTCAAGACAGGTCAGCATCACATTTTCGCGTGTATGACCAAGACTACTATCGTTTCTATGCACGGTAAATTGTATTGGATTATTATTTGAATATCGCCATAACATTACACAATTACATCTCGCACAATAATTATTCTTCTGATGCTTCAGCGCTATGACAAATTCAACATCTAGATCAAAGTCGGTTGTTGTTGGGGTTTTTTGCCACTTTGTTTATAACCGGCTAATTTGTTTCTTACTATATCGCTGTCAATAACATCATAGATGATCTCCGTAACGTCTATGACAATTCTCCGCAGCTGAGATATTCTTCTGACTCGAGACACTGCGAGATAAACTAAGTTTGACCATTCGACACGATCGTCGACAATCCGAACTCGAGTATCAGAGATGGTTAACCCTTGAGATGAGTGAATTGTCATTGCCTATCCTAACGTCCAAGGGGATTTATCAGCGTATATCGCATCCTCAACAACGCTGACATCAACTGCGAAAATATAATTTAATTCTAGATTCTGTTTCTCAGTCTGTCCTGGTATATCGACGTCGATATTCTGTCGTCGTGTATCAGCAGGTCTATAACACAATGGTACACGTAGATCTAAAAACTTTTCTTTATGCTTTTCCAATAACCGCTGTTGAAGTGTATCACGAACTATCTTTCTACTTGCCACTATCAAATCATTTGGTCTCCACACTTGTAGAAAGTCGTTCATTGAAATTTCTGAGATTATTTTACGCATTATTTCACATTGAATTTTGTTCGGTTGTAGTCTGATTACGTTTTTAAACTCCCTTAATTCTGCATCAAGTGATCTGTGATCATCAGTTATCTCCTCGTAATAATCCACAAAATTCTTTAGCCATTCGTATGGAGATAACCCAACAAACGGTGGTGGTTGACCGTGATTGCCGCACTCGAGAAACATTTGTAATTTATCTAGCGACACTGTGCACACTTCATCCCAAATAATAATTTTTGGAATATATTTCTCTCCCATTCGGTCAGGAGTCCATGTGTCACCCTTGTATCGAAAACAAATGTGATAAGTACATGATTGCACTTCTTGTTGCTTCATTTCTCTTGCGCGTCTGTGTGTTGGTGTTAAAACAACCATATCTTCCGAACTCTGTCGTAATAATTCGATCGCCCGAGTCGTCTTAGCAGAACCCCCAGGCCGGTTTAGATAGAACTTCTTGTGTCTGGATACCGGATCATACTCAGATGCCGCAGACAATAATTCTGATATCGGATTGCTGCAATAAATATCTTTAATCGTAACATCTGCGGATTGAGAATAATTATATAACATTTCTTTTTTTATTCTCCATTTGCCCCATGATGCATCAGTACTTGTAAAGCGAGTCAGTAATTCTGAATATTTTTTATAGATATAAAACGAATCCGTTGCAACTCTGACTGCAGTGTCAGAGAATCTATTTATCATCGATAATAAATTTATAGAAACATAAGCGAGCATTGAAGATCTTATATGAGTAAACTGAGGTGATTCGCCATCAATATAACCAACAAGTGTGTCTAACCGTGTTCCGTCAGATAAGTTAGCGTTTTCTCGACTTACAAACATATTTCTCGCTGTTGCATCAGCGATTATAAAATCATATTCAACATCATCTAGAATTGATCGTGCATAATGTCGTTTATGATCATATGCTCCACCTTGAGTAAATTTACCGATTATTCTTCTACCAAGATTTTTTGCGGTTTTATCATCATCAGGTGGTGGTAACCAAACTTCGGTCTTCTTCCGATATGATATAATTGCCTCACTTAATATTTTACAATTAATCATATATCGTACTAAAACTATTGGTGCCCAACGTTTTTCTGAAAAGTGCCTACCAGACCAAACATAACAGATCGGATAAAGACCCTTAGCAAACTCGAATGAGATAATACGAGCATATCCGGTTAGATCAATATCAGGTAGTGGTCCATTTATCGATACTCTTGTCATCTCGTTTGTGGGATGTCCAAATCTTTTAAAATACACAGAACACTCCCCCAGTCCAAGAAAACTTCCAGGATAACACGCGACCATATCAACCGAGATAACGTCGTTGTGGTCATACTTGGTATTCTACAATCCACCGTGTCCGTATTCACAGCAACTTAATTATACGTCTTCCACGAATTTTTCTCTCTTGCAGAGTGTAAAACAATTATTTAGTAATTGCTTGGTATTCTCTGTTGAAAATGTCTGCGCAAGATTTTTCATTTCTTCATGAAGAGATTCTTTACGATATATTGCGTCGTTAAGTCGTACAAATTGATCATATTTTTCATCATCTGCACTTTTAAATAACCATACTGACACAGGATCGTTTTTAGTTATTTCGTGAATAAAATCAAACATGTTTCTTCCAGAGTCTGGGTAAAATCTTACCGTTCGATCTCGTGGAAATATTGTGACTGCGCTGGTCCACGCGTGCGCATTATGATCAATAATTTTAATTGGAGCTCCCTTTGACTTATTCTTTGATTCATATAAAATATCTACGGTTAACGTTTTTGTAGTTATTGGAAATTTTAATTTACTTCCTAACTCGGCAACATCATTTATTGTAGCTCAGGTATCCTTAACCGATTCAGCCCATTTGTTTATTTTTTCACGTCGTAGATTCGTTAACCTATTGCCACGCATCTCGTTTGTAAAATGTTCGATTACTCGTTCGGCTACACAATTCAGCCTGGAAAATCTCATTAGCGCAAGATCATTAATGTTGGGGTTTTCGTTTAGCTGATAACTTCCATAAGTAAACGCGATCATAGGATACGCTCTAGCGTAATATGGTCTTTCAATTCCAGTCAGCATTCCTGGCTTGGAATTTTTACTTAGCACAGCGGTTTTTCCATTAGCAAGGATAGGGTCACATTTGTCACGGATAATCCACCCATCATAATCTGTTTCTTCTGATAATACAATAAACTTTATTCTGAAAGAATATTTCTGATCGTTGATATAATCGATAATCGTTTTCGCCTGCGTATCGTTCATTGTAGCATCAATGACTTCGTCGACACCTTTGGTGTCACGTATAATTTTGAATGTCGACCACATGTGAGATGCCTCATCATTACGAATTTCTTTTTTAGCATCCCTGATAATATTAATCAGATTAATAGTCGGATCAGTCAGAGTTCGCCTCCGCAAGTCATGGGTTCTTCTGTCAAGACCGAATCTGGAAGTTTTTCAAGGCTGGGTTTTGACAATCTCTCAAACTCTTCCATATTATATTCAGACAAGTATTTAAATAAAAAAAATTATATATATAATGACTCAAATAAGAAATCAGTGCAAGTGGTTGTCGGTAGGGTCTTCAACTCCTTGTAACAAATGAATTCTGCGGTCAACATTTGCAAAGTGTGAGGAGGGGAGATTTGGTCCACAACCGTGTTTAAGATGTGGTGTTCGAGTTAGAGATAAAACACAGATGTGTGCGCGTAGTGGTGGTAAAAGATATAGAGAACTTAAACGTTATTATGATAAAACAATAACAACCCTGTCATTGATAAGGTTATAAGAAACCCGGAAGACTATATAGCCAGATTTGAAGATAAATTATAATTTAGATGGTGTAATCAGAAACTGCCGACTGAAAAAACCAGTCGGTGTTGTTAACAATGCTGGTTATCTAGCGTTCTGCGCTGGGGAAAAAGATGTTACTGTCACAAGTTTGTATTCCAGGTTTTTTACGGGGTGATCAAAGACGGTCTAGTGATCGATCATATTGATTTGGATAAAAAAAATTCTTTACAGAACCTTCAAGCTATCACACAGAGTGAGAATTCTGCACGGGGTGGGGGTACTGGTCGGTTTAAGACCTTTTGAAGGAGAACTATCAAAGTTTTCTATGTAGAGACCGGTAACGAAATAATATTTAAGTCAATGACCGCAGCTGGTAAGTATTTCAGTATCAATCCACAAGGGGTTCAATATGTAGCAGATAAGAAAAAATAAATCAGCGTTTTCAAACATATATAAAAGTTGGATCTCATTTTCTTATGTTTAGATACAGGCAATGCAGAGAGATAAATTTACCGCAGATATGTAACTAGTTTGATAAAGTTATCGTTGCTTCCTATACGGATTAACTGCCTCCTAGTTTCACTATCGCATTCTCCGAAGTTGTATAAACATTGCACCAATTCAATAAGCCGCTTATCTGGGCTATTACAGTTTCTCAATGTATCATAAATGTACATGCTGGCTGAAATAGACTCAAAGATAAATTATCATTCTTTCCTCGTTTAGTCAGTATCTTTATTTTTTCTCTGTCTTTGATTTCAGAATACCTGTAAGAATATTTTTTGTGGTAACGGTTCGACAAACACGGAAGTAAAATAACTACGGTCTATCTCAACAATCAGTCTGGCATCAGATTTCATGGAAGTTCTATTTCAAGCCGTTTCAGTTATCTCCGCTGCTTTATAATATTACTTACCGTAGATTTTTATCAAGGACTGTCAGTACGGGTAGGTGTAATCGATTATTGGGGATAAATAATACATTTTTACAGAGACAATATATTTGTTTTACTGAATCCGTCCGGTTTTCTGGTTCATCTACATTTTTTCTGCGATTATAATTTAGAACAATTAAGAATATAAACAACAAATAAGTCACGCATATCACGTGAGCAATATTTGAATTTCCAAATCTCATTCAACTTATATACTATAGGACCTGTTTTATTGCTTGGCGTTTTCCCCATCGAAACTCAACAGAGAAACACACCTTCCCGCCAAGTCAACACGTGGCAGGTGCCTTTTGCACACTCCAGGGGTTGATTTTGGGGAGGGTGTGCAAAATCTGTTGAGCGTAGAGAATAACCCCGTGTACGTCTGTACCGTCATATATGTGTTGTGCCGACCTTACTGTAGATACTGTAAATACCTTACTGTAGACACTGTAAATATCTTCCTATAAATACTGTAAACACTATATGTGTATTGCCGTCCTCACTGTAAATATTGTAAATACCTTACTGTAAATACTGTAAATATTATATGTGTTGTGCCGTCCTTAGAATTAAGGTTTACTGAATCCTTCTGGATTTGCTAGAATGTTATATGACACCCCAGGAGTTCACATAAACAGATAGTGTAGTCCCCCTTAGAATTAAGATTTATGTGTTGTGCCGTCCTTGAGAAACACGCCCTCTTGAGCCTACTAGACTGTTGTTTGACAAGTTAGGGGCTCACTTACAGGGTTTGAGTCTCCCTTAGAATTAAGATTTATGTGTTGTGTCGTCCTCCACTAAACACGCCCTCTTAAGCCTGCTAGACTGTTGTTTGACAGGTCAGGGGCTCACATAGGCGGTTGTGTTTCGTGTGCCCCTGAGCCTGCTAGGATGTCATATGGACACCCAAGAGGTTCACATGGGGTTGTGCCGTCTTTAGTGCAAAAATAAAAAAAATACCCTTCTGGATTTGCTAGGATGTCATATGGGCACCCTAGATATTCACGTAGGGTATAAAAAAAAATATCTATCTATCTATCTATATATATATATATATAACGAATTACGAAAATATAAATATTATTTCTGCTATTAAAAAATTCGGTATTTTTTTACTTTTGCGGTATAATTGGTACATGATGGTTTTTAACGCTAATTGCCATTCACGTACTTGATCATATCTAAATTTTTGAACTTCCATTATACCTTACACAGTAACCAATTGAGGCGTTTCAGCAACAAATTCCAGACACCACCAGTAAGATGTTGCGGTTAATTTTTTATCAGCTGCTTCCAGTATAAATGTTTATTCGGTTCCGCTATTGAACACAACAGACACAACCCCGGAAAACTTATCGGTCGAATGCCGCCAGGGATATGTAATGTATATATTAAATTTTGCAGCGCCGAACACAGACAGCCTGTACACACCAGTGACGTCCGCAGTATATTTGATAGTATTATTTTACTGTGACCATGTTGCGAACCCGGATGACTCTGTGTATACATTATTGCTGATCTGTTTATGAGGAATTTTAATCAGATTAATTTTGTTAACGATCTCAGGAATTCCACTTACGACATCTTCTAGTGTTTTATTAATCGTTTTAATATTCGTCTTGATATCAGAGAGTTTCACATTAGCGGTCAACAGAGTACCAAAGAGTTCCTTTGCGGTTTCATTAATTTTTCTAAAGTTTCTACTAAAATTCGTGAACATATTTACATGAACGTCATACTCGACTCGTAACGTGGATAATTTATTATTTACGGTGCAGTAGTTAACGTCCACATATTTTTTTTTGTTTCCCCGTCTTCGTCGGATGTTGGCCCTCTTAAAACCACTATTTTATCTCCGTTCATGCTGAGTTCACCTGTCATTGTGTCACCGGTGTTCCTCAAATGATTAGCAACACTTCTTGCAATTTCATCTCTGATGGTTGTAAACGATATACTTGAGTCTCTGATTCTACCGTCGTCAGTAAATACTGGAATGTTATCCGTAACAGCTCCGAGTACTTGTCGAACTATATCATTCCATTTGATATTGCTAGTTTTCAAAACACCGTATCTGTCCTGAAAAACAACAATTTCATCTCGGTCAACCCCAGCCAGGTTCGTGAGATCATTAAGATCGTCTTTTGTCGCATTATTTCTATGTCAGGTTTTTTTCCTCGCAGTAATACCACCGCGGGATCTTCCGTAAATATCTATCATTATTCTTTTATTTTTGATCTAAGTCAATGATTGGAAATCGCAGATTTCCAGCGCTGACTTATATAATCGTGTACAACTTTGTGAGGTGGCAATGATGATTTTGATAGAGACCCTAGACAGCAATTGCTGCACGGCCGCATATTGGGGGATCGGTTAATTTTTGTGTTGGTAGCGTTGAGTACCAAACCGCTACTTGTAGCGGCGTAACATACTTGATAAATTCCTGCGGTGGAGCTAACCCATACGAATCGAAATAAATAATTCCACGAGGGTTAATCGCGTATGATACCCAATGAGTTCCAGGTCAAGTTCTGTTATCGAGATTAATAATACCGGTTTCAGCGCTGTTTGGTCGTTGTGGTAATAGATCTCACATAAAACACCTCTGAAGTTTTGTATTTTTAGTTGCTTAGCAGCATCAAGTAAATCAAAATTTGACAACATAGTGTTCCCTAAAGTCTTAGGCCCTTTCCTCGATAAGTTCCGGGAAGTTTTAAGCCCTTTCCCGTTGTTTTTTTTTAATGCCATTTCAGCAGCGGTTCCAATAGCACCTAACGCAGCTGCTTTTGCGACGGCTGGTGCCGCTGCGGCTATCAACGCTGGTATTGCTGCGAGAAGCGGAAATATTCCTCCGGTTTTAACTATATCGTTGATGACTCCAGCGGAAAGTTTAAGTCGTATTCCAGTCTTGGCTTTATCAAAATGTTTGCGCTGACGTTCTGTCAATGATAGTTTATTTTAACCGCCTGTGATTTGATTGTGCTTTAGCATTATTGTGGTCTCACATCTTTTTGCTGATGCGGATTGTAGCTTCTTGATCTGACCAGGAGTCAGACTAACACAACGTGATTGTAAGACATTTTATAAAATACTCGTGTTTCTAAATAACGTGGATTTAAAGACTTCCACTGGCGCATCAACGACTCTCATTCCACCACTTCCATCTTCAAGTAACATTGCTTTGTCATTGAGTATGACCGCGATTGCTCTGTAGTTAACACCACCACCTGTATTCACACTGGCTCTAAAGTGTATATCAACGACAGATTGTTTGGATAAATCAAGATGCTCCAGAGAAAAGTAATAAATCGGATACATATTTCCAAAATCTAACTGTGATATTTGTAAAAAAGTATCTACGTTTTGATCACGTCCCATAAACGTCATTAACCGATGGTATACACGTGGTATATGATTTTGTTCATAATTCAGGAGTATGTTTTCTGTTGGGTCTTGTTGAAACTTCGGTAACACCCAGTTAGCCAAATATCATATGGGACTGAGTTTGTGACTTTACTCGTTCATAATTCTGAAAAGCAACAAATATATGTCGTGGTGCAGAAACACTTTGCTGCGATGCTATGTGCCATGTAAATTGACCGTTAATATCAGTTTGAATACTATCTGTGGTTGTTCTTAACCAGGACAACAGAGACTTACCGCCTGTGTTCATAAAAGATAATTGTCGCTGTTCTTCTGCTATCGTTGGAGTCATTACCGGCATCCACTACGAAAGTTTTGTTAGTATTACTTTAGCAGCATCACCAGCAGGTCTCCAGATAGCGCCGTTGTCATCACCCATTCTCACAAGAGTAACTGTGTGTTTAGCTCCAAAGATAACTTTTCTAACATTTCTGCAAAATCCAAATATATGAGATAATGGAATTGCGCATGAAAAATTTCTACGACGCCCTTTCAACATTGCTCGGCGTGTTACGGATCCTAAGTTGAAATTTTCATTAGCACCATGAACCACCCGCGCCACATCAGCGTCACCGTTTCCGGCAAATTTTTTTGGCCGTCTTCTATCATACTGTTCGATAACGGATGAATTAGAATTGTCCTTCGCAAACATCATTGTTGGACCTGCTGATCTTGTATAATCATCAGAGTATCTTGCCAATCCTATTATTGTTGTAGCAACGTCAACATCTTTCTGAATTGTCTCAATGTTTTTTTTCCATCATTCAGATAAATAGCGCTGTCAAACAGTGCCATGATGCCGTTGTTGACAAAGCCAATAACGGCATCATCTGCATACTCAGTATCATCTGTTTTTATAATTTCACCTTGTACCTCAATAAAAGCCGCGGAGGGTAAAAAGTATCTACTTGTATCATGGACTTGTAATTCAATTCTTCCCTCTTGATTTGGTAGTCGTGCGTCATAAGAATAAAATTGATAATCACGCACAGACTCATCTTGAAGGACCGGTGCTTCCATGTCAAATGCTGTGTCGGATATGCGCTTAAACATTTTTATTATAATTATTTTCGTCTAACACGAGGATTACCCCTTCGGAAAACTCCGCTTCCTGATATTAAACTTGAAATAGTATGCCCTGCTTCACTGGGTCCTTGATCTGCTAGCCATGCCAATTTCTGATTTGCAGCTTGATTTATTATTTTAATGATATTTGCAGGCATAACTTCAGTGCTTGGTAATTTCACTGATTGTGGTCGGACCGCTTGCTGTCTGCGTGTTAATCGTGCTAGTCTTTCTTTGATTACCGAGAATGCTTTACCAGCAACGTTGCCGATTGCACCAGGAGCTTTTTCACGAACAACGTCAATAGCCTTCATTGATAATTGTTTTGCAATAGGTGCTACTTTTAGAGCTAACCTTCTGAATAATCCCTGAACAACATCACCAAGTCCATCTTCGTGAATCGCTCTGTAGGTTGGTAATTGTGAGTTTATTGCTCTGACCATTACAGGTCCACGCTAACTATTGTGTATGATCATCTTATTTTACTTGCCATTTATCTAATCATTATGACAATTAGTTAATTAGTCAAGGTCGTCAACGAGTTTATCAATAAGTTCTCGGTAAACGCTAATATCCATGATACCACCTTGAAATAATCGCTGACAAATATCAGCTGATTCATTAATTATTTCAGGAGAATTATTAACAGCACATTTTCTTCCTATGAGAACTTCTAGTCGTCCTACCTCAGAAAGGATATTGTTGGGGCATGGAGTAACAAGACCACTTCCAGTAAACCCACTTCAGGTTGCTCTTTCTTCCCTACGTGTTGTTTCCGAGCTTTTCTTAAATAGTCTTAATGATGATCTTTCTACTTTTGCTTTTTTAAGTAGCTCTTCAGACGTTTTAAGTTCCGACATCAATTTTTTGCTGCGGTGAAGAAGATTGTTGTTGTTCTATCTGTTGCTGCGGTGGAGGAGGTTGTGGTTGTTTATTAAGCTCTCTATCAAGTCTTCTAATTTCTTCAACAAGTGCATCGAATTTAACATCATCACGTCTGACTTGTTTTTTGTTGTAATATACACGATATACCCATTTGATAAAATTGTCATCATTTACGGTTTCATAACCGCGGTTTAATATTTTAGATTTATCATAAACACCAAGTAGTATTTTTGTAGGAAAATCATGTTCTTTAGTATTATTAATATTTTCAATAACACCTTCCTTAAATTTTTTAATCAATTCAATATTTTCTTTCCTTACTTTGGATTTAGGAGCAAGTTCTTGTTCTATGCCGGCGATAGGTGTTTCTTCGCCTGCTTGAGGTTGAGCTGCAGCTATTTCAGTTGGAAATGCTCGTAAAATCTTTTTTTGCTTGTTTAGTTCTCGCCACTATTTTTTCAGTCTGCGCAGCGGTTTGTTTTACTAGCGCAAGTAGACCTTCAGTAGCCGCTACGACTTTTTCAGTAAATGTTGTGATAGGCTTAAATATTTGTTCTGTGCCTGTAGCGAATTCAACTTGGGCTACTTGTCGTTCTTGTAGGTTTTTTCTGAAAGAATCTCTCATGGGGAGAAATTTATTAATTACTCCTAGTCGCTCTCTAGCTAACCGGGCAGTATAGGATTCCGGATGAACCATTAACTGATATAAGAATTTTTAATTAATAGCAGCAGAGAGGGAGAAGTCTCCTACTCGGCACTCGATTGGTAAATCCTTTCCCGCTACGATTTTCCAAGGACGTTCATTTCGAACCTTTTTTTTGCGATTTCCAGGAAGGCTTATTTATTGAAATAGAGAGTGAGTCAATTAGAGGCTGTTCGTCCTCTCTGCTGCTATTGGTTAAGAATTCCGAATCAATTTTTAAGTAATTACAAAGGAAAAAGCACTACAACATATAATCGGCTTATAACGAGGTATAAAAAATAAAATTTAACTTGATTTGTGTATATAAACATGTAAGCGTACAAAGTCGAGCCATATTCAATTCCCAAAATGTCCAATATCGATTTAAACAATACCTGTAAATCTAACTGCAATGTCAGAAAAATCAAATCATTTCACCTGCAAATACGTACAAGACGCAGAGCAAATTTAATCTCTATAATTCAACACAAATATAAGTTAACATTTCCAAGAAATGGAAACAATGAAAACATTGCAATAATGGTTACAAAATGAGATTATGAACAGGTACATATAAACATGTTCATTACATGTCATTTGTATATGTGAATTAGTTCGCACATAATCATGTTTCCACCCAAAAATATCAATCAAAAATAAAAAAGTCTGTTGGCGTGAAAATCGTATTAGATCAAATACTTATGCAAAGCATCATGCCTACAAAATTTGTCTATATATGCTGGTGTCTTCCCAGGACAAACATACGGACACACAAAAGGGCAGATGTATGATTGTCAAGAAAGGTGGAAATATGTATGACCAGGACAAAAATCAAGACGTTCCGACTCACTTGCAGTGGGAGTGTAAACAGTTTACCGTAGAATTCATTACCCTACGACCTTTTATTTACAAAGTAAATAAATTGAACATATTTATTTCTGGTGCATCGTAGACCTTATATTATCTTATTCATATTATCGGATGTATACCGCCAGTGAATTCGGTTAAAAGAGCTCAAGTAGATTTTTTTTTTCTTAATAGGATCCATCCGATGTGCGCGTTGAATCAAATGCAGCTGACCGCTTTTACATTTCTCATATCGAATGTAAGGCGTGCTTCGCAATAAGCTTTTCTATACGTACAAGTCTGTATATACCTTCGGGTCCGGTCCAAAACAAATGTCAACAAAACATGGCTTGGTACAGAATAAAGGTCGTTGACCTTTTGTGTAAATAAAAAAATGTTCAAAACGCGACACCTCCTCATATGCAGACATGTCCAGAACCAAAATAGTCTCCTTCTGTAGTAAGTGCGAGTCGATTTTGGTAATGTACCAATAGTTAAATTTTATCCGAAATCCGTTTTAGCATGTTTTATCGTTGTTAAAACGTAGCATTGTCTATGTTTGAAAACAGTTTTCATAAGACCTATGTGGTCCTGTATCTGTTTATGTTTTATTTCTTTCTATCTGTCCATCCATGTAACGCTCTCTCATGTCTTGTTTTGGTCTTTCTCTCCTAGTGATATGTTTATTAGCCAATGATTTTCTCTCCGATTTGTTTCCCACAATTCGTAATATCAAACGCTTTCACCAGAAGTAAACTAACAGTGTGATTGTTGCTCGTATATCTTTTATTTTTTCCAGTACTCTAGTCAGAGAGATATTTATATGGAGCCACAAATCACATAATGAAAAGTGTAGACAAGGAAGTACAATGATACTTCTCTGCCTTTCTCTACAGCTTTTAGCACATTATTTGGAAATTAACTTCGTCATTCTATTACGCTGTCCGCCCCAGCTGAGACTCTAAGACAGAGGAAGAAATAGTTCTTGAAGGTTTTGGTACTTTAGAAGTTGTTGCGTACGTCCTATCATATTAAAAAAACAAATATACATACATCAATACTACTACTTATGAGGGATTGTAGCCAGTTATCTTTCCAACAAGTGGAGCCACAGAAAATCCAAGTCCTGATATTTGGAGTTTATCGCTAGCCAGAACAATCTGCTGTTGCTCAATCGGGCGGTAAATAATTGTAGAAACTACAATAATACGTCTATCACTGAAAACTAATATTGTATTATTTCATTTTTCGATGTGTGTGTGTGTGTGTGTGTGTGTGTGTTAATCAGAAACAATTCCCTTTTAAAATATTACACCATATGTTCTATTGCGACAAAATCCACTGCAATGTTCTAAATTTCAAGCTGTCATTGCAAAACTAAATTTAACACACCGAGAACAATATAACTTTATTTAGACTATGGTAATTCCTCTTCGTTTGTCCCTTCCAAGTAATATTTTCGGTATAGGTCGTCTGAATAAATTAAAAATAGAACATTTCACTTTAGCAAATCAGACATATATCATTGCACACACACGCACGCACCTGTACACTCTCTCTCTCTCTCTCTCTCTCTCTCTCAGCCACGTATGGGCTTAATATCAAATTAAACCAATTTTTAATAAGAAGTATAGTCGTTATAATACGATAATAATGCTCTATTTTAACCAAAGTTAATTTCTGTAGGAGAGCATCAATAACATAGCAAATTGTTTTTCATATATATGTTTTATAAAGATACTTCTCAAGGACGACATGTTTGAAAAACCTATTATCGTAGACCTCCAAAATGAAAATAAAAAGAGTATTTATAGTTTTGTATAATCCAGATATGATATTACCTGAATAATATATCAAATATATGCTTAAAGTAAAAAATATTCAAAGAGAATCTTGTTTATTTCCGAAAGAAACAAGTAAAAAAGTTTATAACGAAGTCGTGTGTGTCTGACTTGGATTTATCACGTAGCTTTAAAAAAAATCAGCCATATCACTACGATGTCTGCAGTGGGCAGTTTATAGTGATGTCAATGGGGCGTCATATTGCAGACATGTAGCATCATGTCCCACCCAGTCATATTATCCTGATACCAGGCCGACCAGTCCTAACACTAACCTCTTAATGCTGAGCGCCTAGCGAGGCAGCTGTTAGTTTCATTTTTATAAGTTTTTGTTATGACTCGGCCAGGGTTCGAACCCGCGACCTCCCAAATCCGAGGCGGACGCTCTAACCACTAGGCCAACGAAGCTGTCTGAGGAAGTCGATAAGTTTTTTATACATTACCCCACCAAGTAACTATCTAAAGAATTATTCAGAATAAATTGCTAAATCGTCGATGTGTTATATGACTGTATGGATATGGATCTGCTAAAAATAATTTCAGAAAAGAATTACAAAGTTAATTGTGTGAAAATGAGAATTGTATTTTTATGCAGATACGAAAAACTGTGATTTTCCATTTGCGACGACAATATCACCCATTATGCCTAATATTTGCTTACCGGTCGACCAAGTTTCAGAAACAGACTTGACAGTTCGAGGGTAGTTTTGCAGAAATACATGAAGACTAATTACAGCAAATATCATGAATGTGTAGAGAATCTTTATTCATTCCAATAGCCAAAATAACTGAGCAGCGTGCGAATTACCATTAGTCCGCGTACAATGCCAGTTAATTTCACTGCGGATTGGGGCAATAAATGAATAGCCAGACCGTTTGGCCACTTGGCATTTTAGGTGTAGTTTGTACATTTATTCTAAAATTTGTGTATTTTATGATATTAAAAAGAATGGAAACCAGTTGAAATATAAATAACAGTAAACTTTCTGATGGTCACTCATGAATGGGTGAGATGAAAATATAAATGCCTCGCTTGCATTCTACGTTCAATAGATGCTTGTACTTCCACAAAGAAATTCTTATGTGTCTCTACGACGTCTGAAGTCATATACTGCTTCAGATTCCAACGTCAATGTATGAAGGCATTTGGATGGCTAAAAGCCACCAGAGGCTACAAATGTAAACACAGTCAAGAAGAATAAATATTCAAACGAAATACGACACTATCGAATGAAAAACATCTTTTAAAAATAGCTGGGTTACATCGTTCGCATGGAATACAGAAACAGGACTATGGTAATACTGTTAACTGTTTAGCTGAATTCTGCTTTAGTTCGTACCGCACAGCATCGCGATTGATATATGCGTCTGTTTCATTGAATATTCATGTCAGCGTTGCAAACTGTAGGTGAAATTGCCGAATATGTTTCATGCAGGAACGATGGAAACAATTCATATTGACATACAGCGCAACACCATTTGTTTTATACATTTTGAAAAAGGCTCGTCTGTGTACATGTAATCTGCCATATTTGTCATGAGTTCTGGAATAGTCCATTTTTATACGTTAAAGAAATCAAAGGGAGGCAACCACATTATGGTTCAATATAATCGAATGGGAAAGCTGGTCAGTCTTTAATAAACAAACTGACTCTTCCGCAGGTGATGGCGGCATAGAAAAATTTGATGAAAACAGATCATGTGGTTTTAGCGTGTATTTAATGAAATACGCCACTCGCTATGTCGATTAGAACGGTGTTGAGACATTTCTTGCGCGTTACTTTTAACTACATTTAATGACACTAACATGAAAAGTCGCTGAGCTGCAGACGTAGATGTGATTAGCGATTCCGTGCGGAACGAAATATAGTGTTGATGCATTTGATCCATTTCCTGTTCCAGCAATCCACTCCTAGAACTCAGGTGGCAGGGTCCAGTTTCGTAAATTGGCCCCTGGCAAATTTCTTAACTTAAGGCTATGGTGTGACTTTTTCAGCTATTATTGTTTACTAGTTATAAATATGGATATATTTGTGAACTAGGTGTTTCGGACTTGTGTTGTTCTTGAAACAGATGTCAGGCATGTACACCTTCCATAGTTGCTCTGCAGTATGTTGATAGTGAAATACCAATAGTCGGCTAGGAAGAAGAGCTAGCCTCCCAAAGCAGTAGACACGTGGGTTCAAGGCAAGTAGAGTATCTCAAAAACGGCTTGGATGACAACTATTCTGAACTGCATCAAACTATTTAGTAGACAATGTTTTTCAAAATTTTCATCCACGGAAAGAGCTTGCGTCTGCACTGTGAGCACCATATGCTGTCAAAAATGGCCTTTGGATGTGAAAAATGCATGTATAAAATAGGGGTTGGTGTGCATAAACTTCTTCTGCTATGAACTGTCATTGACTTCTCTGGTCAAGTGAATACTATTCTTATGCTTTGTTTTAATATAAGTATCTAAAAATATGGACCTTTTTGACCTCACTTGTGTATTTGATTTTTTATGATTTTTTTTATACTAGGTCGCTGATTGCGGTATTAAATTTGTACATAAAACCTGGCCCCTGTCCCCTCATCTTTCCACAGATCCAATTGAATGGGCAGCTGTACTGTGGACGCCACAACTTCGTCTTTGGAGGCTGGGTCTAGATATGATGCTGTCATTGATGACAAGTCAGTGGATGAAGATCATAATTCTTTTTCAGACTGGTCGTCAATGGTAGCAAAAGATTCTAATGCCCAACCTCTGGATGACATGTTCAGGGCTCTGGAGAAAGAGGATAGTAAGAAGTATTGTGCCCGTCAGTTAACAGTATCAGTATTATGTCGAATTGAAGAAAATTTTATAAATTTAACATATGATATAAATATATTAGTTTGTGTTTTCTTTATTTTCTATGTTTCAATATATAAATAACCTTACCACGAGTAAATATTCATGCCATGTAGCATTTTCCCACTGAGTTGTTTCCTACATTTTGTCGTCCTGAATGGCGATATGTTGGACCAATTGGTTACGGTAAAAACCAGTAGCATTTCCAGGTTTCAGGTCCTGTGGGCTTGCGGGATGTTTTGGTGAATTTCACATACAGATTATGCGGATATATTTTCAATCAAGTGAACTGAATGACGGAGATTACAATAAGCAACAAGGTATCATCATCTACAGTGTACAATATACAAAGAAACATGATATTATACAAAATTACATATGCATGCAAATGCAGATCAATGCAAGTTAAGTAAGCAGATTAATTCACAACATATTTCTGAAGAGAGACGTTTATATTATTATAAATGAATTTAGGATGTCATTTTCAAGTTTCTACTACGCACAAGAAACTTTTAAATTACTTTGCGCATTCTGAAGGCCTTTGGGTGAACTGAAAAAGATGATAGTCATCTGCGAATAAAATAATAAAAAGACTTAACATACTAATATCGACACCTTTCATACCCTGCATGATAAATCATTTACAAACATTAAAAACGAAGTGGTGAGAAACATTCACCGCGCCGATCACCAAGAACAGAAGAACAGTGATCAACTAGTATATTATCATATTAAGCCCTTGACTTTATATTGCTGTTCATTAATTTGATTATATCTAAAATATTTCCCTTTAAAACAAGCTTTCTCAGTTTATACCATAAGTCATCCCTACAATGTAGTCACAATCTTTGGGGAAATCACTAAACATATTATTGTGGCTTACCTTGATTAATAACATGTGAAATACGCCAATGTACAATAAAAAATGTTGTCAACTGTACCCATGTTTTTTGTTTGTTTTGTTTTGTTTTGCTTTTGATTCTTGGGTTATTTTTTTTTTTTTGCATTTTTGTGTGTAGGTTGCTTTTGTGTGTCTTGATTTGATTCAATAAAAATACGATTCATTCCTGCCCAATTACGGAGTCTTTTTACTAATTAACTATTCGAATAATTTATCCAAGCAAATATGAAGTGTTATAGCTCAATACTTATTGGTATAATATAAATTGCACTTTTTAAGTAAATTTATAATTAAGCCTTCAGTCAATCTTTCTGCCAAAAGTACCACTATTAAACACAGCAATAATTACATTAAAGGATGTCTTTTTAAGTATGTTTAACGCGGTAAAGGCACTTGTTAATGACCATGTCTGGACCCCCAATGAGGCCTGATTTTATATGATGCAGATCCTACTCTATCTCTCGAATGGAAATATATTTAAGTTTAGTTTATTAAACATGATATTAATTTTCCCTTCTACATACCTTTCATGAAAGCGTTAAACAGTTTCATCTGGTGTAACAAGTGATCATTAGAATTATTTATAGCTCTGAAATATTTCCCAGAAGTATAAAATGTAATATTTGAGGAGTTCTGATTCGCAGCATCTTTTAAAATTTTCCAATACAACTTTGTATCATTAGAATTTTCTTTTTCAAATATAATGCTTTTGGCTTGTCGTAATAATGCCTGTATTTTTCTATAAATATTTTATAGGCGGATCATGCAACTGGTATTTCGTGTATTACTTTGGTTTTCCAAGTCGAAAATTATTCAATTTCCTCATATAAATTAACCTTTTTCTTTACTTATATCATTAAACAAAGGATTTTAGTTTATACGATCAGAGTTTTGATACTTTACCATGGCATTTTTGTAACTGTTAAAGAATAGCAAACACACATCGTGCAAAATATAATGTAGAGTCAACAAACAACTTTCAATACTGTGAGTTTTAAAATTCTCAGTTAATTAATATTTCGCTAAAAATTTAAAACTGCTGTATTACAGATCATTTAATTTTCATTTATGTTTATTCTTGAACTCTGTTCAATGCATATTCACTTCCAGTGCATTCATATTCTCTTTTGTACAGAAACAACGTCATCAACATTCCAACGTAAAGCATACATCACAATGATCATACAAAATGTTAGGCTCACAAACATCAAACGGTGCTACATTGATGAAAAACGCCTTAAAGGCAACAACGTAATATACTAAAACACACCCACCTTTACATCAATAGTATACTATCAAATATTCCTGCCATTAACTACACGCCCCTTCATTATGTTTATGTGCATGCAAAAGTAAAGTAACCGAACTACTTTAGGGTACTAGTTGTAGAATATCTTGCGAAACACGTGATTTATCAGTATATTCATCAAGTATATACACGTAGGAAATGCATACATATTTCGAAAATTGCTATCAACAACAAAATATGGGTGTGTTGACGTTCGTGCATTGAAATCAGCACATATAATAAATTTACAACCTTTATTTGAACCTCATTTTGTCTCTTACCAGAGCTTGTAAGAACATGTCAAAAATATTTGTATCCACCATAGATTGCTTACTAGCTACATTGGGTATAAAATAATATAGGCAATCACGTTGATCATTTTTCTCTAAATATTATGCCATTAAATTTAGTCGATGATATATTATCTTCATTCCCGAAATAAACGTATTGTCCCCAATCCATTTTTTCATTAATGTATCACAAGGATGTAGCTAATATTTATGACAACAATTGAGTTTTGAATGAAAATTGCGTGAAGTCAAATATCATGTTTTCCTGTCTATGATTCCCCAACATCTACAGAATACAGGCTAATGCAGAAGCATTCATTGAAAATAATATGATTAGGGGAGCATTATTTTGTTTCTACTTGTTGACAAAATTGTGATTAGTTTCACACACAATCTTTGCCTTAACTACAACGGCTTACTCTTGTATTTTACAAACGCAATCACATTTTAATTTGATATCTTCTTTGCAGAAGTTTCTTTTATTAATTCTTTGTCGGGAGGATTTTGTCTCCTTTCCAGCGTTTCGTCTCTAGGGTCAACTCATTCCATGTCGTCTGTAGGTAGCTTGATTCCCTTGTCTTGATATGACAACAAAACATCGAGTATGTTCATAGCAGTGAGTGTATCACGTCCTATCAACCAGAAATAAAACATTATATATGTTTATGGGATCAAGTGCATCAGATCCTGTCAACCAGAAATAAAAAATCAAGTATGCGTATGACACCAAGTATATTACGCCCCGTTAACTTGATGCAAAATTTATTAGCAATTTTTGTATTTTTTCTTCTGTTCAGAAATGAAGATACCATATATAGAGGTCATATTTATGAAACACCTACAAACATTTATAATATAAAATAATTATGCTTCGTTGCGAATAACCAAAATAGAATTACAAAAAGGCAATAACAACGAATGAAACAACAAAAGTGTAACGGCAGACATTATTTTCGTAACTATCATACCCCTCTGTAAGAAACGTAAAGGCATGAATCAACTGCTGTGCCTAATAAGCAACCATTCCTCTTTAGCGAGGTAAATAGTAGAGCTCTCAATATTTTTCACACATAAAATGGTGTTTATTTTGTTCATTACACATAACCACTGCAATTATATTTGTAGACACTTCGATGGATAGCTAAACTACGAGGTGACAGTTTGGATGTTTTCAACATTCTTCCTTGCTTAAATTATTTTACTGCTGATGCTGGCTGTCTCACAAACTTTCCATAACTATGATATATATATATATATATATATATATATATATATATATATATATATATACACTAAAGAAACGTATTTAGTTTGAAATAAGCAAATATGCGATGTTTGAGAATAGTCGTTCTTTGTAAGCGAATTTAAAATTACATTACCCTCAGGATGAAAAAAAATAGTTACTACTTTGATTGTCAGTATACCCCATCAAGAGGTCAATGTTATGGTTACATTCGAATTGTTGAATCGTTTTTAACACCGAGGAAAACAAATTGATGGTTGCAAAAACAAATTTGATTCATAAGCTACACATCACAAAAACTGCCATAACATTTTCGCTACGCAGGTATTCCATGTGTATTTTTCATCTGTGGAAATTAGGCTGTTTTCTTTTCAAAATGAAATGCTCTTTACTATGTTCATCCTACATTGTCAATGACAGCTCACCTTTTTTCCTTAGTTCATGAATAACCATTTTAACTTCCCGTTTAGAATATCCGCGCTCCTGTGCTGCCAAAGCTGCTGGTGAATTCATGTCCAGATCGGTATCCTTCTGTTTTTCGTCTATAATAATAATAATAATAATAATAATAATACATCAATTTATACATTATTATTATTATTATTATTATTATTATTACTGCATTTGCGAGTCGATAATGCAGTCTTATCTATTAACTAGTTTCAGCCATTTTAATTGTTTTAACATCCAGAATTTATACAATGCCCCTGCCTTAAAACAAAAGTTGAAGTTTTTGAACCAGAAAACATGTGCTTGAAATATCGATGTACTCGTTAGCATTTTAAGAGCTAATTCTTGGTTTCTTTGTTAGTAAAATAGCTTCGCAACACTAGCAAATTTGTACCATATAACTTAGTCTTACTGCAACTTGCATACAGATATCTCTGATTTAAAGGTTAAACACCGCGTATATGTATATCTAGATTGTATATATTATGAAACTTGCATGGAAGTAGTACTGTAACGTGGCAGGCACAGGAACATATATTTCAAACGTAAGTGTAATTTCTTATCAACAGTAACCAGTTCCTCTTTTGTTACATCACAAAGAATGTAGAAACGTACTTCTTTCTCCGATGGGCACTTGATCCATTCTTCTGGCAAGACCATCTGATGGAGATAACCTTTCGGCTGATGTTGATGTTGCTTCCTTGGGCTAAAAGTCATTAATTGATTTATTTTCATTTTCACATGTTGTCAGAATTAAGAATAATAAAGAAAATTTGACTTGCGAATTTTTGTAATAGAGCATTTCGCTTTGTTTTTGTTGGTTTTAACAGCACCTTCAACACATTATGGGCTTTATCATGCCGAGGAAATGGGTGCTAAGTGCTTTACCCAGGGAAATACCGATGTAGCAAATCCATGCTAACCTGGGCGAGTATGGAACCCGCCACTCTTGGATTACCAGTCAGACGCTCTATCAGCTAAGCTATTTCAGCAACCTGGGACTGCTGGCAAAAACGAAGCAAGCCGGCTGTATATGTACAAACATTAGTGTGTTTATAACGTTTCAGGTTAGAATACTATATCTTGCCGTTATCGGTTACACCTTGAACAATAAAGGATTCGACATTGGACAGGTATATGAAATATATTTCAAATAGATAATTGACCATCTAGAGTTGATTTTATAATTGTTTGCTGCTAATGTTGGTTTACTATTATTATTATTATATTTATTATTATTATTATTATTATTATTATTATTATTATTATTATTATTATTTAATGAATCAATGATTAAGAGTCCATCATTTTACAACTAACATGATCCATTCAAGCAGCAGAGAGTATACCCATTGCAAAAGAACATAATGGAAACAAACTGCACTGGAGAACAAGGGGGAGGGGAACAGGTCATACCTAGAACTGAAAGGCAGCGGACTCAGCTACGATAATGTAAATGATGTAGAGAAGGGGGAAGAAGAGTGTCGATGATCCATACTTGTCAAACTGGTAAGCCATAAAATGTGGACCAGGTGATTACTACCAAAGAGAAAGCAAAAGTGGTCTTATATCTCAAAATATGAGCCTCTCCGGATCAGATTTCTGCTGAGATTAGTATACCATCTTGTGCCATAGCCAACAACACTTGCACAGACGGCCCTACTCAAGAATTCTGCATGTCTTTTCTGGGCTAAACTATACAGCCTGGAGAACATCATTCTAGTTTACCAGACTAAACTAATAGAAGGTCGCTACAGATGGAGGCATGGCTGGGTTTTCAGAGAACTAACAGATACCTTGGTGAGGGAGAGGGAAAATGACCATTACCAACCCCAAAATTACCCAGACGTCTCTGCATCCAGATGTGGTAATTTTCCAGAGTCAAATAAGAAGTTTGTGGTCATTGACTTGATAGTTCCTTGGGAGGAGTGATGTAAGAGAAACTTCACCACATATGCAATAGAAATATACAAGTGCAGAGGATAGAGTACGTGGAGGTTTGACTAAAAGGATTTCCTGATCAGTCAGAATGAAGGATGCACAGTGTTCAGTGTATAATAGGTTGAAACGACATTATGACGATTCAAGCACTGGACAAGAGTGCTGGAATGGTATCTATCTGGCTATGGATAAAGCGTGTGCACAACAGCTGTCTATTCATGGCCGCTATCAGGAGGTTGCTCCAGGACAAGGGGGAGGGCACCATTGAGATACAGACCCAGATGATGATGCTGGTGGTTTATAAGCGGATACACTCTATTGAAATACCGTTTCAAACAAGTCTGATGAATCCAGAAATATTGTAACTCTTGCTGTAATTGAATGGTGTCGCTTCTTTTAGGATTAGGAGGCAAGCAGGGTATCCGATGTTCGTACCAGCGGTGGAGGTTCATCCACCGTATGTAAGGAACCAGTGTTAATGACCCATCTTCCACAGAATCAAGTAGTAAATACACCGACCCATTTATATCGAAATAGAGCTCTTGACTGCTCATAAAATGAATATTCGTTAATGTTGCACACTTAAGAAACGCGACTTCAGCTCACAATGGATCAATGAACATTTGACGGCATCATCCACGTCTGACAAAAACTTTTTTCTTTCGGATCACTGGGATAATCTTTTTACCATGTTGTGAAGAAGGTGACGATGCGTTAATGGGATCTGAATGAATTTGCTATAATAGAAATTAGAGAATATGGCTTTTATGAATTTAGACACAAGAAAGTGATTAGGGCGACGAGTAAATCACCAAGTCATGACGATCGTGAAACAAATAACCACAACATATAAAATAATCATGAGTAGTTTGTTAGTGATCAGAACATAAGCTTCTCTCAAGTGTGCGGCATTGTCATAGGCATAAATAAGCCAGAACAATTATAACTGTTTAGTCAACGCGTGTATTTGAAATTTGTCTATGTAACCTTGTAACAACAATTTGCGATGAGAACTGAAAGTGTTTGCGCGATGTGCGTCATTTTGATTAAATGCATTTTGTGGAATGTTTTAAAACTGGTGTCACGATGATCTCCTTTTCATGTAAACCAGAGCTTAATGTCTTCCTCGTGTTCAACTAATATGTCATCGAAAATAGGAAGAGAAATTTTGTCAATGTCACATTTGATCCCGTTGTATTCGACAGGAATACCCGCCATAAATGAACTGTATTTTCTTTGACACCATATTTCAGTAGCGAATAGGCTCATAGAGCGATACATTGGAGAGGATGCTCGAGCAAGGCTTATGTGTGCTTGATTAAACGTTTGACAACTTCGGCTTCACCAAACTAACAAGGTCTTACAATCCACATGTTAAAAGGATACAAGTCTTTGAGGAACTGACCTTTTCTCAATCACTTTGAAAACTGTTAATGAATCTACCACGATAGAGTTTTGGAATGCTGAATGTGAACAGATATTACAAAGACATAAATTTGGCTTACTTTTGGATCACATACACAGCACCGTCACAACGGCAGCAGCAATATTTTCAAAAGGCCAGTTTTGTCCTCTTTCCTTTATAACAGAACAATCCGTCTTGGTTCTTGTTGTTGTTATTGTTGTCGCTGAGATTGATAACACAAGATCTAAATTGTGGGCTACATCTCATATCCATGCCTCAAATCCAAGATTTTACCAGTCGCGTACATCATTCCAGTGTAAAATATATTACAATGACACACCACAATTCTTGACAAGTTTCGTTGTCGACAAGGCGTAAGGATCCTCTTCACCAGACACAGATATGTTGGTATTTTTCACCATTCGCAGCACTTTGAAACTAGCAACGTTTTCATTTTGTTATCCAATTGTTGATGTCATTGTCGGGATGGATTTTTGTGTAATGTCGATAAATCTGATAAACTGTGTCCACATGTAAATGAAATGCACTGAATAAAGCTCTGAATGCATTCTACTAATATAGCTACAAAAAAGATATGTAGGATCACTGGGCTACATATATATCCACCTGTCTTTTGATAACTTTGATATATCATTTGGTATCCATGTTATACCATTGTTGCAATGTCAAGGATAAGAATCTTTAGATATATTTCTGGATCACTAATGTGATTTAACGCCAACAACGAAACCGTTTGATATATTCAATGGAAGAGGAATCTTTATACTCTCATTCCTAAACAACATTCGTCAACAATCAAAGCACTGTACCTTATGCATGAATTCTGTTCAGAAGAAACATTCAGGAATAGGCCCTTGAATGTATTACGATCATTTCTCTTTCAACATCTTTATTCGACTGGCAACATCACAATAACCATGCAGTGTCATAGGAAACATTTAGTCTAATCTCATCCATGCTTCTTTATAGTAATGCAGAGAGGTTCGGGGTGGTGTGTGTAGTTGGTTGGTTGGAACGAACAGTTTAACTTGTGAGATGGGAGGTCCAACAAAAATGATCATGGTCATGATGTTGACATCCAGAGTGTGAGGACAAGAGCTTGTAAGCTTCAGCACACGTGCTACTTAACAGGAACAATAGTTTTTCCTTGCAATGATGAGGCAACACTGGATTAAATATGTTCATTGGTGCTGTGATTTTGCATTTGATCAGATCATCGTACTGGCGAATTTACTTTACAACGATGTGTTCTTACACGACTCTGGCGTGACCTGTTCGAAATCAAGAATATTTACAAATCCAAGTGAACAACAAACACAAGTTGGCACATTTCATTTGTTTTTCTTAAAGCTCGTCTGTCGCTTACAACAAGAATGGAGTACTGTATAAATTATCGCAAGGATTCAAAGCTTCAATTACTATTATGTCTTAGTTTTCAATAATGCGTCAAAATTATATGGTTCTTTTAAAACGTCCATCGTATTCATATTCCCTCATTTCTACTACGCGGTATCCTTGAGCTAACAAAATCTGGCGTTGTGGAAAGTTCTTCTGTACAGGTTCTCCAATGTTAAATCTGTATATGGATTTTTCAGTTTTTGTTCGTGATTATTAGTGTTGCAACCTGCTAAAGGCACCTGTGCAATTTGTACACGATATGTTGATCTTCCAATTCCCAGCGTTCAAGGTAAGATGGATCTTCTTTTCTCCACAGTTTCTGGCACGTATTGTATTGCATTTGCATTGAGTCTATCATTCACGAAACAACCAAATTCAAGGTTTCTGCCTAATAAGTTATGCATCTATTTCTATCTTGCCCAGCATTAAAAGATAATTGAGGAAAACATATGTATTTAGCAAATATAATCCTCTACTTAACTCGCAATCCGGATTCGGACAAAATCACAATTGTCTGATTAAGCAAATGAATGAGTGCTTATCCGCTACAAACAAAGGTAATATCACTGGAGTTGTCTATATATTTTGTTTTGTAAGAAATAAAATCTACACATTTTCAACTATTCTACACACTTTCCTCACACCTCGCCTATCAGACAGGACTTAAAATGTCAGTGGTGAAAACCACTCATCAAGATAAGAAACAGAACATGGTGCGTCTCGCACGGTTCCATTTTAGGACCTTTTCTTTTTCTAATATTTTTAACTGATTAATCTTCGTGTCGTCTGAAATATTCTAATTCCTATATATTTGCTGTTTAAACAACTATCTACTATGCGGTTAGCTCTTCATACTTTTCCCATTATTATTTTCAGACAGATATGCAATCTGTTCAAAGAGGATTACGCCAAATAAATACATATAAATATGTGAAACACTATTGGTATGGTAATTGGCGTCACTCAGAAATTATCCAAAACTTCATGTACTCAAACTTATCCTCATTGCCCTTATGGTCGCCTCTGAATACTCCCAAAGATTCTGGCATGACTTTATTCAAAACAGTGTCATTTGGACACTCAATCAAACTAAATTTGTCTTTTAATGAGTAACCG
The DNA here is from genome assembly GCA_028554795.2 of Sinohyriopsis cumingii. NCBI lineage: Eukaryota > Metazoa > Mollusca > Bivalvia > Unionida > Unionidae > Sinohyriopsis > Sinohyriopsis cumingii. The sequence continues at coordinate 5,203,796 of JAPYKE020000076.1, read as the reverse complement.
GAATACACCTATAAAAATTCTTTCTAATTACGTTTATGAAAATATTTCTAAGCGATACTGCAACACCACTATGTCATTACTCTTAGATTGTGTGTGTACCGTTTGGACCAACGGCAATACAAATCTTAGATTTTTGGTGTACGTTTGGTGCAACGGTAATACAAATCTTACATTTTGGCTATACCATTCGGGGCTACAGCAGTACTCATCTTAGGTTATGGATGTACCATTTGGGGGCAACGGCACTACTTTTCAAATGGTTACGATTACTAAACTGCAGAAACTAGCTGAACGAATAATTGTAACAAGTGATATTTTTATACCATATTCAGACATGTTCTCGGGTTTAAATTCGCTACCATTTTCTAAAGGCTGCATGACATACAAAGGCGGTCAAGTACCGTGTGCCTTGGTATCCATCTTATCTCGACAAACCGTGAAATATGACCGCAACTTTCGTTTTGTTTTCCAAAGAGTATTTCTATACCATGATCTTGCTCTTTCTATTTGAATAAATATCTCGCAGATTCGGGTCCAAATTGTGTAATACTTCTCCTACTGAAATTAATATTCAATTTCTTACTGTAAATTCTAGTATTTGCATGATTAATACCTGTTAGATCGCCGCTAATATATCCATACCTGTTCTCAAATAGTATTATATGTACATATTTATCCCTTCTTCGCAGATTTGAATTTACGATACCATCTACTAGCTTAGATGTCACTTTGCCAACTTCGTAATTGATAATTTATGGTAATGTATGTATGTATGTATGTATGTATGTATGTATGTATGTATGTATGTATGTATGTATGTATGTAGTTTCTATACGTCGGTATGAGCATCATAAGTAATATTAGCTTTAATAGTAAATATATTATCCTCTTAAAATGACGACGTTATTATTATTATTATTATTATTATTATTATTATGTTGTATTCTTATTACCGACAACTCACTGACTGATACACTGGAGATAGTATGGCACTTCTAAGACGTTTATAATGAAAACCCGACATCGATTTGTCAAGTAAAACGTCAGTCTGTACAGAATTATGCATCGCCTAATCAATATATTGAGCTACATATCAAAATCTCGATCTTGGATAAAAAATCACAGTGAAAAGTTTTAGAAACCTTTATCGCGCTTCCCTCAGCCATCGTATTCCTTCTCGACAGGTTATAGTTCGACTGCTGTAGATGTGGACAATCTGGAAACCATTTATAATGTTCCTCCCACGCATTATCCCCTGGCGCCCATTTCTTTAAGCCGCCGTCGCATGCATAGCACCTGACGATGTCATTTTGCCCTTGTAATAGAATGCAAGAAACGTAAGACGCTGAAAGCAAACTAAAGTTCAGTTTATTTTAATCTAACAACCCAATCTTTTATGCCATTGAACATCTATCTATACGTATCTACCTCATCACCTACTGGATATCAGGTTTAGCATCTGTGACGTTCCAATACTTGAATTAAGGTTTTCTGATAAGTAATGGAGTAATTAAAATGATTTAAAATATATTTCTTCACTGATGTTCTTTTTTAAATAAATTTTTATTATTTTTCATCTTTTATATTCAACTGAAGTCGTTTTTCATTGCGCTGTCTCTTTTTTGTGTGGTAACAATCAATCCCAAATGACATCATCAGCAGCCATATATATAGTGAATTTTATATGGTGTTTGCAAATTGAAATAAAATTCTTGAAATATGAAGAAACTTTTACGAAACATACACAAATACACAGGACGCAAACTACGATTCCTGCTCGCATCGGTATATGTAATTTATAAGTTGATTTTGCCTCGGTTTACCATGTTCACAATGGGCAGTTGGGGTGGTCGCATATAGGCGAAACTGCCAGGTTGCCGTCTTCCAGGTAAAATGTGCAAAGAACATCTGCTAGTGACCTTATCGGGGAGCATCTATAACTGGATTTCAGGTTATCAACGACATTGTTTTGAGAACTATTTGACCTGTTTTTAGTAATTGTTTGCTACTAAACTCTTCGTATTTAGGCATCATATTAACAGCGTCTTTTTATGTTATGTCAATGCTTACAACTTGCTCTCTTCACCTGATTTGGGTCTCCTACACCTTTTTTGCAAGATTAAATGTCATTATATTCCTTTTTTCTTTATCAGAAATGCTTGAATGCAGCTAAGCTGAACATGCTTAATCGTCAAAGGGGAAACCAAACGCAAGAACCGAGTAGGATATCGTTGTATCTTATATATTTAATATGGAACATAAATGAAACATAATCAATGTGAAACATAACCTCATGGAATGTGAGAAATTTGAGATTAGGCACAGTGTGGTATTAAAAATGAAATTAGTAAACAATTACAATTTTAAAACATCTCAAAGGTACAATGTGCCTACCCTCAAATTTCATGAGAAAGTATACAAATATTATCAATACGAACTTTATTTTGTGTTTAAGACCGACTACCCTTACTTTATTCAAATCCGTTTTTCTTGTGTATTTTCTTTCTTTTTTATATATCTAAAACTGGTTAACCTTACCAGGATCATTTACTAAGGCGCTTTAACAAGGATAAATACCTGTGTAGTAAAACCCGGCAGCTGCTATTATATAGACAGTCAACCCAGGGATGACAGGGAATCCTGGAAATGTTGACAGTCTCACGCTATAGGATGAATATTCTGGTGATCTAATCGTCTTATTGTTCCACTTAGACGAAAGTTTTACTGGAAAAGTTCATAAATCTCGTTATTTAATATTAGTTCCACTTGTTCTCGGAATACTTCTGTATAAAACAAACAAAACACCGCCAAACATTCAATGTCGCAAGTGCCTCCGGTAACACATTGCGTTATGGTTCTCAGACTGTACTGGCATCGTTTTTCTGCAAATGCTGGCCAGAAAACTGAGATTTGTGAGGACAAATAGGCGTTGACAGTTTTAATCTTCAATTTGTGAACGTTCACAATGTTTCTTAAATTTAGGAGAAAAAACTTCCGAAACAGTTTACCTTGACTGTATAACAAAATCACACGATATTTCAGAGTAAATAAATTTCAAACATTTATCTCATGTTTCGAAAAATGCAGCAGATAATTGGTATTAAGTGCATTTTAGCTGCATCTAAACTATTAGTGAAAAAGTGAAAGTGCCATAGCAATTCAGAAAAAGCCAATATTATATTTTACAATGTCACTTGTCAGACAGTATGTGTAATATATACTTTTGGCGAATATATATAATTGTTGAATACAACGTTGCTCAAAGTAATATAAAGCAATTATAATAAATACGGAAATTTGTACAGTTTTACATGGGAGTATATTTAGAAATTAAAACGTCTTTCTTGTACAGGTAATTATTCTGGGCATATGTTTTCACGTTTATTCCATTTCATAAAAACCTAACAAAAACTCTAAGATTTTTTTCTATTGTCATGGTTTCGGCATGTGCTTATCGAAATTAAGTTTGGAGCCATTGATTAATTTTTTACCAATTCCTTGAAAATGATAGTTTATGTCACATCTGCATGAAATGTAAGCCATGCTTGTATAATTCTATAACAAGAACAATTTTAGACTTGCTTGTTAACTGTTTTAAATGTGTATTCTAGCGAGCAATGGTTCAGTGACATCAGTTTTCACTTCAGGTTACACAAATCTCGTCAAAAGCAACGTAGGAAAAAAAATTAAAAACAATTTACAAACAACAATCTTTCTGAATATTTTATACCTTGCCTTACTCCTCTCTCGCCGAAGTTTGAATTCTTCACTTGTCTTTGTTGAAACTCACTCTGTGTTATGTTTCAATAGAAAAAGTAATAAATTTATACATACATACATATGTTCGTACGTAGTACGTACGTGCGTACGTGCATGCATGCATGCATACATACATCATACATACATGCACACACATACATACAAACATACATGCATGCATGCATACATACATACATACATACATACATACATACATACATACATACATACATACATACATACATGAGGAAGGACAAAGAAGATAAATAAAACAGCACCAAAAATACAATGGAGCTAGACGCTTCCAACCTGTATGGAAAATGGCTTTAAACTAAGGAGATATAGGAGAACGGGGGTCGTCTCAAAACGACTATACCAAAGCTGGACTATTACTTCTCCAGTTACCGCTCCGGTGGCCTAGTGGTTAAAGCGTCCGCCTCGGATGCGGGACGTAGTGGGTTCGATCCCCGGCCGAGTCATACCAAAGACTTATAAAGATGGTACTATAAAAATGGTACTAACAGCTGCCTCGCTTGGCGCTCAGCATCAAGTGGTTAGTGTTAGGACTGGTCTGCCTGGTGTCAGTATAATGTGATTGGGTGGGACATCATGCTGCATGCCTGCGGCATGATGCCCCAGTGCTAGACATTACTATGAAATGTCACACTGCAGACATCGTAGCGATATGACTGAAAAATTGTTAAAGCTACCTTAAATAATTCAAATCACACACACACACACACACACACACACACACACACACACACTTCTCCAGTTGGACAATAACTTCCATTCTTTACCCATAATGTGTGTGTGTGTGTGTGTGTGTGTGTGAGAGAGAGAGAGAGAGAGAGAGAGAGAGAGAGAGAGAGATTTGGATTTTTAACGTAGCTTTAATAATTTTCCAGTCATATCGCTACCATGTCTGCAGTATGGCAGTTTATAGTGATGTCTAGCATTGGGGCATCATGCCGAGACATGTAGCATAATGTCCCACCCAGTCACATTATCCTGACACCAGGCCGACTAGTCCTAACACTAACCTCTTAATGCTGAGCGCCAAGCGAGGCAGCTGTTAGGACCATTTTTGTAAGTCTTTGGTATGACTCGACCGGGAATCGAACCCACGACCTCCCGCATCCGCATAATATGCATGTTTTACCCAATCCTATAAATAGGAAAATATTCTGCTCATAAAACAATGGATTTAGGTGATTGATCATGAAGCAAAATAAACCCATGAGCTTTATTTTTCTCATTAAAGACGTGTTCCGATTAATCGTGTGTAATTTCATAAAGAAAAACAAAGACAAAGAAAGATGTTTATTCATTACACAATATGTAAAACAAACTATCGACCATACTTCAATGACTATCTTATGATGATGTGTAACGTTCACTCTAATACTTACTTTGCAACTTGCAAGAAAGACAGGGTCAATTACTGTGGCTAGGTGGCGGCATTCGGGCGAATAACGGATATGTTCCAATAAAGGATCGTCATCTTTTCTCCAGTTTGACAGTGTAATGCCACATTCATAACAGCACACTCTGTCACTCAGTCCTATTTAAAAAGTCAATATTTTATTTATAATCGAAAACAAAATTTACGCATATCATGGCATTAAAAAAGTAACTGATAATTACCACATATCGATGTCGTATTGCATTTCCGGTACTCCGCTGTCACATTTAATGAACACAGTAGCATGAAATGTTGATAAACTTGCTAATCATTTTCAAATCTCTTATATCAGCGATAGTCTTGGAGGTATTAAGAACTCAATCATTATCACAATTCTACATACATGGATTTCTCCATTATATGATGATGACATTATTTGAGGCATACAAACAGCGGTTTCAATGTCAAAGCAGCTCCAATATTACCCACTACGGCGGATTGATACAAACGTTAAGTTAATCTGCGTGCATTCATCGTGTATAATGAACCTTTGTTTTAAACTTCGTCTTTAGATTAAGAGTAAATCAAATATAGAGCCTGCTATAGTAGTTTTACCTTTATAGAAAAATCCCAGGTGAGCAAAGGTCTGATGGTCGGCGAAGAAACCACAGTTAGAGAACGTAGCAAGTCTAGTAATATATTCTTCGAAGTATGTGTACCTCGTTCTTTTTTCTGGTGTGTCAGTAATTGTATTCTTGCCCTCATGGGAATTTTGACAATAGTTTGGAGTAGAAGGCTTATCATAATTTGATTCCTTATCGCAAACCACATAAGTCATTATGATAGCTTCACAACTTTCATCTAATTCTTTTTCAAAGTAAACAGGTAAGGTATGACCACCACCGATATGTAAAACAGAACCAATGTTTTCCAGAACTTCAGAGCCTGTGCAACTTAATCTATTCAAAAACCCTTCTCTCAATGTTTCCGTCTTCTCAACAACTTGAAATTGACCTTTTCTTAAAGCAACCCCTGAAAAATTAAACTCTGTGAATGCCAATCTCTTGGTACAAAAATCAAACTTTGAAAAAAGTAGGTTTTTAATTAGATTACAAACGTATGGGTCCACCCATAGGTAAGACCCATCACCTTCCTTGTAGACAATATTTAAATTATTCATTTGAAGCGTCGATGCATCTTTTTGATTGGCTTTGTGGAAAAGGCTGGCAGCAAATCTAAATGTGACATCAGCCAAAACTGCAATACCTTTGAAACATTTTTCTATTATAATGATACTCTTGTCTCCAAATGTGTCCAGCAGATGTGCCAGTGTTAACCGTCTATCCTTGAGTGCAACAGTGGATAAATCAAAAAGCGTCACCAATAGACAGCACGCTTGCATATGACCAGTTTGTGTCATTTTGTGTTATTTTACTGGTTCCTGATTATTAATACTGGGAACGATATAAGGCAAGAAAACAAAGCGTTCGATTTAAACTCTTAATAGGGTGTTAAGTTTCTGACACGTCACGTGGTCTACTATTGGTGCGAACGATGGTGGCGTCTTGGTGCAACCTGAAAAGGGATAACACGAAAAGAAATGGAATATGATCAAAGCCACATGTACACAGCTTTTTGACATAACCTATTTGCCAGATAGTAAGACAATTAAGCATGCAAGTACGATGGGTAAAGGTAAAATGTAGCCGTCAAGTGTACGTATCACGGTAAATACACATACACCAGAACGGAATAAAGCAATGCATGTACATTTAACAAACCGCATTTCAAATTCCATTGTTTTATGGTATAGTGTTACCTGTAATAAATTTAGTTGTCACTGGCTCGCCGCTTGATTGCTTGTATTTTATTTGTTTGTTCACATTATGCCTTTATTGAACTTTATCTATTTATATAAAATAAATACTTCCGACTCTGTGCCTAAACCTGTGTAACAGAAAGAAACAAAACTGATATATTTGACCTATAGCGCAATAAATGTTCTGGAACATTTAATGATTTCCATGGAAAATTCTACTAACCCTTAAACTCAAATTCTGGTAAGTTAGTTTTGCACAAACTCTGTCCAGAACCATCAATCACGAGCATGACAAAAGTCAGGTATGCAGAAACTCTATCTACAACCCTCAATCACAAGCATAACAAAAGTTGGGTATGCAAAAGCTCTAAATATACATACCAATATAAATAAAAATAACAAACCATCAATGCAGATAGCCATTCTGAATTCACTTATGTCCCCAATACCCTCCAACCTACCATTCTCGAAGTTTTAATCTTCCTGTAACCAGATCCCTAACATACCTCCTTAAAAGTTTATTTATCTATTAATTCAAGATAAAAAATTTAGCTTTAGATTTCGTTGGATACAAATATGAGTGTGATGTAATCTGGTTTTATTTTAAAAGAGCTGTTTTCAACCTAGGCGTCGACGATTATGTCAATTGGTTCAAAATAATACCCCCTTTTAAAAATTTGCTCCATTATTCGACCAAATTCACCAGTCATAAAAACTGTCCCGCTGCAAAAATAGTATACATAAAACGTTTTACCTCAATATTAAGACATATTGTTATCTGCTCCGTAGTGAATATATGAACGAATGTCCTGTACAATTATTTTTGAATTCTATTCTAAACTTTGGATTTAATACGATCTCAGTAAATGTTATCTCAACCAAATGAAGTTTGCCTACCCGTGTGAAACAAAATACGACCTGTAGTGTTATGAATCGCAGCTACAAACACACCTCGAATATAAATGGGGATTGAACGTTTGTGCCATGTTTCTTCACACGTGCGAACGCATCTATCATACTATCTTGTTTGCTTTATATGTATCTGCTGACACTGTGAGTAGAATCTTCACTGATTCCTAACATGAGTTGAGAGTAATGTTAGATCATATATCGTAAACAAAGCGATGACCTTTCATCGAAAGACTTTATATAGGTCAAAGCCATTGTAAAACCATTTAACGCCGTGACAAACAAGAGAGAGAGAGATTGTAACTGGATTTCGTTGGAAGGATTCTATCAAATGTATATATTGTGCTGTAAGTAACTTAGGTCAGTGAAAAGTTATAATTGACTTATTTAAATATGTATAAGTTGTGATCTGATTAGAGAGTTTCCAACTATTGGCATTGATATTATTATATAAAGAAACCCAAACTTCTACATAAATCCTTGAAAACGTCTATGTGCGTATGAGGAATACATAATCATCAATGTGTGTGCACCTGTTAAGAAACTCAGTTTACTTTCTTCACTGATAACTTTAAATTGACACAAGCTAAATTCTTATAACTGTGGAGTGCTATATGATTAGACTGCAATCTTACACTAAGAGGCCACGGAGACAATGGCCAAGGTTTGCAAAGACCTTATATCGACCGTATGGAACTAATGATTTCATTAAACTAATATCGAGCTTAAGCGAAAGTCAAACAATTAAATGTTTGCACAACAAACGTTAACGACGCAGTTACATAAGAGGCAATCAGATTCTTCGGCAGGGGAATAAACAACTTACACTTACAAAAGCAATCACTAAAGGAAGAAATCAAGTACATGTGAACTACAACGTGTTTAAATTACGGGTAATGTTCGAAAAAGAATTTAAAAATTGCAAAAATATGAAACTCTGCTGAAAAACCTGTCTTAAAATGATATAAAATTTTAATGACAATAAACTTGATTTTTTAATCAGAGTATTTTGTGTAAAGACTATACAGTAAACGAAATCAGTTGAAAGATAAATCAGTTATGTGACAGTGACCTTGCATAAACGTAATATAGACTCTTAATTATAAAATTGTGATCACCATAATACGCAGGAAAATAAATTAAAATGGTTACCTGATAATGTTTCTTGTATTTTCATCTCAGACATCAGTTATAGTTATATATGGAGGTCTTCAATGGATATAATGAAGGCTCATTTACCCTTTTATAGTACAGGTTTCCTGACTAGTTAATTTTTACAAAAATTACTTGCCATATGATTTATGATAACATGTGGCTATGAATGTGTAAGATTTGTAATTTGTTAATACTGTACTAGAGTTCACAAGTCCAAAGTTGGCCTTCCTTAAATAGGGTTTGACTAAAGTCCAACTCCATCCTTCAGAATCTGAAAGCCATCCTGTTGATTTTTGATCTCGAAACATTTATTTGACAACCTGTTGAATCCATGGTCATAGATTGTTTTGTGAACTTTTCATGAGCCTGGTTTTCATGTTTGTCTTGACATGTATAAGAAGGTTTGGATATGTATATGTTGGTAACGGCCTGGAATAAATTCGACGGACAAATCATTTCAGTCTGGGTTAAATTCAATGTATTTAAAATTTGTTTCAGACCATTTGTTCCAAGAAGCAATAGTTCTTAAGGAAAATGGAACCTTAATGCAAGATTATGTCAGCAATTGCAAAGATTAACTGAATTTTCTTTAACCGTTGTGATGACTTCATTTTCTTATGTGAGATGAAATCATCCTTAACCACTCAGTGCCGCTGTGTCTATCTTTAGTTTTAACACACTTTAAAATGAAAAAGCAGCTGTTACTCGTTTATTGTCAAAGATAAAGTTCATGAAAAACTCAAACCATAAATGATATCTCAATGTTACCCATAATTCAGTTGCATATCATTCGTGCAGAACAAATTCGGTACTTTTAGCTACATTACGAGACCCTGACGTGAAAATGCAATGAGAAACGGGGGGAATATCTGTCGCAATGTTGTGCGAAACAAACTTCAGGTATGTCGCTGTAATACCAAGGTTAGTAATTACTTCAGCTTAAAACACGTAAAGCCTTAATTGGCTATATACTACAAAAGACAGAAAGAAAAAAAACAGAGAAACAAGCAAGAAATACACACACACACACACACACACACACACACACACACACACAAACAAGGATTATTCCCGTTCTTTACCTTACTCTTCCACAAACTTATCTATCGACCGTAAAATTATAAACCAAGTGTCTCAGAAGACGTTCAGAAATGACGTTTCGCGTGGGTCACAACTTGGGACATAACTAGAACATACCTCACTATAATCTAAGACAAGAACAGAGAAGTATGTATCCAAACCCCAAACTCTTACTAATCTAAAACAAAATAAGATAGAATTATATTCGAAAATACGGATTTATTTAGACAAGGCCTTTTGTACATTCTCGTGATGCCATTTAAAGCTTCACCATTACTAGACACATAGGCGTAAAACAACACTATTTATCAGCAAAATTCTAGATCAGTACAAATGAGGAATATAAAATCAAATGACAATCAGTAAAATGTTATGTACGGATTAGATCTGACATCCACAGCAAATAAATAATCAAGGTAGCATCCTTTCTTTTCTTAAATAAGCCTGTGCAATTTCATTTGAAGTGATCCAATCGAGAAGTGTGATGTACCATCTAAAACAACCGTTTGAGATTTGGAAACGGTTTCATGTTCATCTGTGGTGATCACTCGGCTTTATGATAAATTGTGGTGAAAACTTGCCTCATGTTTATGTATGGCGATAAATCCGCTTCGTGCACATTTGTGGTGATAACACTTCTGGATGAAATCGAGATGGTAACAGCATGACCAAGCATTCTAGTCTGTCCCTATATGGTGCAAGAATATTACACAATTTCTGCATTAATTCTCAGTTTAAAAAAAAAAATTACTCATTAGACACGTATGTGAACTACGAAACTAAAAGGCCGATAGCACACATGTCTTCTAGAGGAGTATAGTGTGGGTGATATCGATTGAAAACCATCACATCCTTAATAAAACTACGGCTGCAAGCTATGCGTGCCTTTCATCTTAATTTTTTATTGTTGTTGTTTCCTTTAATTTTCATTTTTCTTTCTTCTTCATGAACGAATCTTAATCTTTAAAACAAAATATCTTTAAGGTGAAGTTTCCTATGTCACTGCTTTGTTCTTTGGTAGCTATGGAATGATTCATCGTTGCAATGCTAACGATTTCAACACAGTAAACAGAGTTCTGGCACTGAGCGGGGGCATTTAATTTTAATTTCACATATCCTTCATTGCGTTAGAAAAATAGGAAATGATTCATTCCTATTGCATCAACTACAAAACTGGATGAATATGTACTCAGTGATGGCAGGAGTGTTTGATGCACACGGGAGCAGTGTTCTTTAATGGTGCCCCCACTTTGCTGTAGAGAACAGTTTGGGAGTCATTGATCCCCTACGTAGCCGTCCTAAATATCCTGTTATACTAAGGTGAAGGTAAAATACTATGAAAACGTCAGCTCCATAAAAAAAAAGCTCCTGATAGCGCACCCTCCCCCCTTTGCCTGACGCCTCCCAACCCCAAGCCCCTTCTCTCCGCCACTAAATATTCGTACTGAACAATACATGTCTCACTTTTGGACGCGAAAGTTCTTGTTTGAAAAGAAACAAGTAAACAAACAACGTGCCTCCTTTTGTGTATTCATTAGATCATATAAAAAGTAGAAAATACAATAGTTAAAAAACAAGTGCACGTATATTTAGTTTCATTCTACATTTGTTCCAACGAATTATCATAAAGCAGACTGACTAGGGTTTACCTACATCTGTTAATCAAGGACAAATATTAAATACTGTTATTAGTAGCAAGTGTAGTAGTAGTAGCATTAGATGTAGTAGTAGCAGTAGTAGTAATAGTACCTTTCACGATATCCCACAGACCGTAATATATATATAAAAATATATCCAAATTACTGTACAATATTAGGATACGTTATTCAAAATGGAAAATGAAAGTTGCGTCTTTGACGTTATACATAAAAGAAAGTGAAAGCTGCGTATTTAAACACAAGTACCGTGATGTAATATTGACAGACAACCACATACTTACGTATTTATATCAAAATATCAGCAAGAAACTTTATACTGATTTCTCTTTTATATGGTTTATAAATGGAATTTTCATATCCGATCATTCCGTGAAATATATTACACGCAGTATGCCATTAGTGTATTTTTGGTAATTCTAATCAACGATAGACAATCTAATCCCGTAAAATATTAATAGACAATAACCCACATTACATTTTCAGAAAACTACTTCAGTAATTAGTTTAGTTGTCATCACGTGCTTACGATGCATGTCTAAATACTGTCTAAAAAAAAACCTTTAGAGTGATTTCGTCTGCTTCAATTGCTTGAAATTTGGTTGGAGAAAGTTCTATGAGTAGTGAGATCTACTCGGAATGCTCTTCAATGTACCGCTGGGCTTGTTCCGTTTTTGGTTTTACGGCACAGCATAACAAGCAGGCTACTTAGTGCCCAGGCAGTCAAGTAAAGTACCTTAGCCATGGACCAAGCACGATAACCGACCCAGACTGATCAATGGTACGATATGAGCGTGCATCTTTACGGCCATGTGAGTTAACATTGCGATATGTGCATCGACTTCCAACTCTTGTTAAGAAATTACGGAAGAAAGACATGTGACATTCATCACAGATTACTTTCATGGCCGTTGCACGTATTCAGCTTTCACAATTTCCAAGATTTATACCCTACATTTTAACCTTTACAATCAAACGTTTTAAACCTCCAACGGTTTCGCTCCACTTATTTTTTCCATGGATGATATCAATAAATATATATTGCAACTGAGGAACATTTCTTTACACGAACAAATCCAATGAGACACAGTTCGTCTCGTATTCCCAATGTCACGCGACGTCATTTAGGACACACGTTTCCAGCAAGCTTCGCTCCAGTGGCGTAGCAAGGAATTCTTCCTCAACCCGTAAAACTTATACCTGGAGCCCCCTTCCAATCAAACAATTTTTTTTTTTTTTTTTTTTTTTTTTTTTTTTTATGGGAATATTGGGCCCCGTTAGGCCTGCCTCCCCCACCCCCAGCTTTGCGAGGGTTGCTTGGGCGGTTGCTACGTCACTGCTTCGCTCGCATTGAACTTTTCCTTATTTCATATTTGTTATTTGACAAAGAAAACCTCTCTTACCTATATATGTGTGATAGCAAGCGAAGTTAGCTCTTATGGTAACGCGTATCATGTGCACAGTGATCATTTTGACAAACCTTCTTTTCCGGTTTTCCATTTCCGGTTTTTATCATGATTTAATCTGTGTGAGTGGTTTGTAAACCGATCTCGTAAATTCGTCTCTATGTACATAACTGAAATCAAATTCAAGAAGGGAAAAGTGCATTTTCACTCTCTACCATCGCGTCAGAAAATGTTACCAAGAGTGTACTGAGGCCATTGGCAGTGAATATTATACTTTGTACAACCTAATGGACCACGTGACACATTCGCTAAGTCATGTTCGCAGCCACTTTGTGTAGTCATAGTAAAGACCCTTGATATCATCATGTACAATGGCATCTTTCTGAGTAAAGTATGTGTTGTGATCAAGTTTGTGTGTACGTTTGCGTGTGCATAAGAGAGAGAGAGAGAGAGAGAGAGAGAGAGAGAGAGAGAGAGAGAGAGAGAGAAGGTGGGTAGAAGTGTGGACCTTCAAAATTCCCGGCCTAAGAAACTCAAACATTAGCTTCGTTGTCGTTTAGCTCATGCTGGCCTTTTAACGCAACAAAGGTAACATGGTAACGTGACTCGTTATTCAGATACGACCTTTTTTCTCAGAATAGATTGAATGTTGACATAAGCTATCGTTACGTAAATTTAGCTCTGCAATATTTTGGTCTGTCATGAACGTCCCAGCCAAGTTTAAAAACATTAGAGGAGTGTAATCCTCATTCCCCGCGTTCAGTTTTCTCCATAGTTCTCCTAGTACAGCTTAAGACTACAACACTATATTTTCAAGAGAATCATGCGACCAAATCTCACCAGACTGATTTGTAAAGTGGTTTTACTGGTCAAAGCACAAATCTGATTGTATTGTTGGCTCCGTTCCAACAATAAACGTTGCAAATTGTCTATAGTGGAGAATGAACTAATAAAAGTTTCACTTTCGATAAACAATATTAAAGTTAATAAATGTTTCGAAAATTTAATTACATCATTTCATGGTACCGTGTATCTTTATATATCACCAAAATGGACTTCGGACAGCCATGTCCGCCTGTGAGATCAGTCAACATTTCATACTTTATGGACTTTGTTATTCACTAGAGATTATTACCATAATCCAAACACGTTGACCGACTGCCGTATCCTAACAACATAAAATGTCAGGTAATTGAAAGAAAGAATTAAAAAAAAACACTACCTTAAAAGAAAAGAAAATCGTCAGAAGAGTAAATCATTTATGTAGATATGCTTGCGTAAATAGATAAGATTGATTGAATGGTTGGTTGGTTGAATATGTCAGGCAATCTTAGTTCGAGTTTCCTCTGACCCTTGTCACCCCATTTTTGATATTTGGATATTTATGTTGGGGTGTAGGGTCTGAGTCCATTCCCTATCGAAAAGTTGGCATTCGGCATGGGCTAGCCGCTTACTAGCCGGCCAAGCAAACTTGAACGACCTTTCATCGAGATATACCTGCATGATATTGATAGGAATATGATTATTTTTTAATTACAGGCTGGTGTGTGTGTTTGTGTGTGTATATGTGTGTGATTTAGATTGTTAATGTAGCTTTAACAATTTTGAAGTCACATCGCTACGATATATACAGTGCGACAGTTCATAGTGATGTCTAGCACTAGGGCATCATGCCGCAGACATGTATCATAATGTCCCACCCAGTCACATTATACTGACACCAGGCCGACCAGTCCTAACACTATCCTCTTAATGCTGAGCACGTAGCGAGGCAGCTGTAAGTACCATTTTTTAAAGTCTTTGGTATGACTCGGCCGGGGTTCGAACCCGCGACCTACCGCATCCGAGGCGGACGTTGGACGTTCTAACCACTAGAACACCGGAGAGGACAGGCTGGTAATTTGGTATAACTGGTTGTTGTGTACATCTCGGCAACAGCTTTCATGACAAAGGCTGTAAATTAAAACTTGTGTTTTGGCATTACTACACTTCGGAGATTTGATCATATATATATATATATATATATATATATATATATATATATATATATATATATATATATAAAGAGACAGAGAGAGATATCGGTATATACACGCAACATGCGGAGTTCTAAAGGTTCTCAGAACACTTATACGTTGTCACTTAGCTGTAAGCCACTCCCCTAGAATGTAATACACATTTTATTGTTCTTTCATTTTTCTTTAAATAAGCATGACATAATTTATTGTATTTCTTAATGTTTTTAAAGACAAATATATAGAGAAAACCAACTATACAATCAAAAGCACATTTAACATGGAGGTATTGGTTACAGGTCTACACGGTAATTATACATAATACTAGTTTCGAAACGGCTTGCGTGTCAAGCTACGCGTGATTATAAAGCTCCGCAAGGAATTTATAGCAGTACCATCACTATTATCACCATAAAAGTAGTGTAGTCCCGACTTACCCTCAATGAATCATCCTAAACACGTGTACAACAGGACGTCAGGTCAATGGGTCAAATTTTGTATGAATATTTTCGGCGACCAAGACAAAATTCAAATCTGTGAGGATCCCATTTTGTGCTAAAAATAGCAGCGCGTATTTTCCAACTTTGGTGATATATATTGTAAGTACATTTTGTGGAGGAAAAACCCGGGGGAAAAAAAACTGGAAAAGCGACAGATCCACGTGAAGCTACTGGCAAGTTGTCACACATACCCACGCTGGCTGAACTCGAAACGCGAGCCCACGCTGATATAGGTGAGATGTTAGTGATTTGTAAGGGCGAACGCCTTAGACCACGCGGCCATCCGGGGCCTACAGTTTTCGTAAGCTTTCATGTGGAAACTTTTATAACTATTCAAACAGTGGTTATTTTGCAGAATTTGAAGATCGATAATTAAACTTCAACCGATTACAAACACTATTATTGGAAAAATATGCCTGCTCTGAACCCTTACAAAATCAAGTAACATTTTGTTTCTTCTGCTGAATTAAATGACATGTAGGCCTACCTCAGTTATAAAGGTCAGTGTTAGAATTAACAAGAAGCATCGGTGTGCAAGTTTCGCTACTTACTTTTTAATCCATAAAAATATTCTTACATTACAAATGTTGTTTCCTTTAGGTGGAAACAACATTTGACTGTGTACAAATTCCATTTATTCTCAACCTATGGATTCTTTTTTAAAAAATTATATTTTCATTAGTACATGCACCTCTCCTCTAATTTTTTTCGATGATTGTTACACACCTCGATGGAAGTACTGAAGACATCTACATATTTTTATTTACATGTAAACATCGTCTATTTTGCCATCTAGAGAACGGTGTTGGAATACCCCTTGCGTCACTGAGAGTTCATTGTTTTCTAATAATAAAAAAATGTTCTAACGGATTTTTCACTCCGTAGGTTAACCATTAATCAAGTAGCACATTTTCTACTTGCTATTGTACATTTCGAACCCTTAGTCTGAAAAAAATCAAGCCCCCAAATCTGTGTTGATACTGATAGACGATATGTGTACATGATGTCACCTTGTTTATTAAAATGTGCATTTTTGCTACATGCACATATTCGCGGAGCACACCTGCGTACAGTGTAGACACTCACCGATAATAGGT
Source organism: Sinohyriopsis cumingii (assembly GCA_028554795.2). NCBI lineage: Eukaryota > Metazoa > Mollusca > Bivalvia > Unionida > Unionidae > Sinohyriopsis > Sinohyriopsis cumingii. The sequence goes on along the minus strand of JAPYKE020000076.1, from coordinate 5,186,996 downwards.
AACAATCATATATATCACGAAATTCAAAATGGCCACATGACAGAGGGTTGTGCTATTCCAGTTGGATTTACAACTTGCCAAACATAGGATTTTATCCGGAAATAGTATGTACAAAAGAATCCTTCAGTCAATGGTAGCTTAACAGCCGCGAGAAATACGGATAATGTATAAAATGGACACCGATGTGTGCAGACAGAGTGCAGATTTGTGTAGGTTTTAATGAATAGGCGATATCAGCCGTATAAACCGCCATTCAATATCATTGTAGGTGCGGGGCTGATCCATCGGTCTATTCGAACCTTAAAGGAAAGAGCCCCAAAATAAAGCATTTATATAAACATTCACTATGTTAAGACTGGTACTTCTCATATTCGTAAGTCTGGTTGGTTAATGGAAATCTAATAGCATCAGTATAGCATCTATTATGTATATTTAATTTGTTTTATTTATTAGTTTTTCTACATGGTTGTATGTTGTGTGTGATTGAATTTTGGACTAGACCTTGCCTAAAGTCAAGATCTCTGTGTTCCTGATTAAAGACACTGAAGTTGTTTTTATTTTGTAAGCAAACAATACATAGTTAATATTTCCATGTGAGTGTGGATTAAATATTCAGATCAGTATCGTAATCTTAGTCAAGGACATGATGTTTACCATGTTCTTTCTTATAATTTTAGTAACATATTGTACGTTCTTGATAAACTCAGGTTCTTGTAGAATAGAAAATTATATTAAGTCACAGTATTTCCATAAAATGCTAAGTGTGACCTAGGTTTTGATGCAGAATCATTTGCAATATCGTGCTTCTCTCTGATTTGGTTTTATTTTTATTTAATCAAATTATTATTCACTGGAAATGCAAAGTGCTCAACGCCTTTGGTGCTTGATCTTATTTCGAACACCACTGAAATTTAATTAAAACTTTATTTCATGGACTGGTGATAAATCTTTGTGGACTACATGGATTTTAATTCGCAATACTGTAAGTTCTTTTCATAATTTCAATTTGTATTCTAAGGAAATAAATTATTTTGTTGAATTTTACAAAACTTGCTGGTTGTCGCTCTTTTCTATTTTTTAGTTTAAGACCATTGCGTTGTGATAGACCCAACACAAATATGCCATGGTTAAAGGAGAATCTGCTGATGTTTCCATATGAGAAACGATATATATATATATATATATATATATATATATATATATATATATATATATATATATATATATATATATATATATATATATATTGTGTACTTTGTTATTTGATAATATTAACTCTACCATGTTTCGTTTTTAGTTTTGTTTAAACCCAACCATTTTCAGAAAATTTAATCAAATGCATTTATTGTATAAAATGTATAACATCGCAAATTCAAAACGGCTTCCGAACGTTTCGAGCTCAGCTCTTCCTCAAGGGAATAATCACTTTACATATACAAAAAAAAAAAACACTGAACACAAAATCGAAGACAAATTCTGGACTCCTACATCTTAGAATCATTAGGATGGAATTTACAACAAGAGGTTGGACAATAAAAGTGTAACAATAAGCGAGCGGGTTTTGTTTCTATCACATAAAGTAGAGCACCAACATGTATAGACCTCATTCCAGGTTGTAAACAATGGAAGTACACAAGCTTGATCAAAAACATCAATGCCATCGAGGTGATTTGATGAAAATAAATTATATCCCCGTAGAGTTATGCATGTCGGTTCTGAAAGAAAGATGTCAGTAGATTGGCGTAGCTGGACAATGGACTAGAACTATAATAATAATAATAATAATAATAATAAACGTTATTACGAATCCATGGTTCTAAACTAAGTAGCATAAAAGAGCGAAAACCAATAAGTTCTGTAAAATTTAACAAATAATTATTTCCCAAGAATACAAAGTGAAATTTCAGAGGGGACTTACAGTATTGTGAAATAAATGCCAAATAGTTTGCAATATGTTCTCACCAGTCCAAATGTATCATGTTCCAATTGATTTCTAGTGGTATTCCAAATACTTTCCAATATTGAAAGTGTTGACTTGACTGTTGTCTCGAACGTGATGATGTGCCAACGGCCTGAATTGTTATGACGTGCAAACATTCTTTTGATGTATCAAAATAATATAATCCCAAAAGTTCTTCTCTGAAATCATTATAATTCCAAATTAATGTTCCAGTCCAACAATCTTATAGATGAGCACTGTGTATTTCCAGTGAATAATAATTTGAATAAATAAGTCCACCCATATGAAATACTGACCACAACAAGAAGACTGATTCTACTTCAGAGCTTAAATGAAAGAAGGATTATAATTTCTCAAGTAAACAAGATTATAAACTCCTCTACCTGAACTGGGTCTAAAATACAATTTCCTGAAAATTATGTCACTTAATGGAACGTTCCGTTCTAGAACATTCCAAGTTGTCAAGAAGAAAAGGTCTATTACTAAAATTATAATAACAGAAATGGGAAACATCAGGTTGACCAGGTATTTCCATGGGGTATACCAATGTCCTAGACTCAGACCTAAATAAACATGTTTACCTCCATTGATAATGATCATAATGTTTAACCCACACTCATAGGGAAATACTAGCTATGTATTATTTGTTTACAAATTAAACGATACTGGCCAGGTACACGTGAACTTGATTTTGGACAAGGTCAAAGTCAAAATACAATTAGATATAACATATAATTATGGTGAAAAAGCTAACAAATAATACAAAATGAATATACATAACACCTCCCCTCATAATAAAAGACAGATTTAAACAAAGTTAGTATCTTTCCTCATGTGTGTGTTCTATGTCGGTCCACCCCAGGTTTGATTCAGTGGGAAGCATCTCAATGGACTTGTCTGAATATCCAGTCGAGTTGTGGTGATTGGCGACTTTCGCGTTGATTTTGTTGCAAATGTGGCTTTAGCGAGTAATCTTTCGCTTTCTTGCATATCGGAAGATAGATTACATTTTTGGCTCGACGTCCTAATTTTTTATTGATTGCGTAGATAATTTTGTTATGGAACTTCTTAATGATTTTATCTTATGCATATGTTTGCAAGTTGGGCAACGTTTTTCTTTGCAGTGCCACGTACCACTTGGTCTCGAGAATGTGTAGGTCTAAGGCACGCGACCAGTATAACTTCTTGAAATGTACCTGTAAAAATTGCGGACTAAGAAATACGGTGTCAGTTCTTCCTAATGATCTGTTGTAGGTTTGGGGCATCAAAGTGGCAAGTTACAATGAAAGGGAGACGGCTGTTGGTTTTCTTGTTTTGATATTTCATAAGGGCTGCTCTTTCAAGGAGTCCAGGTTTGTTAAAAAGCCGAATGGATTTCCTTCTGTATTATTAGGGTAGATTCAGTATGCATTGAGATGCTGGACCGTTTTGTTCACTCTGACGTAAATTTCATTGTGGTGTCGAAGTTACTGGCCAATTCCAAACAATATTTTGAAATTGTCGCCCATTTCGATCCATTTTGATTATATGTCGTCAGTGAATCTATACCAGCTTATAGGCTTATAGAATGCTTCGTTGGAATGTTTAGCTCGAGTATTCCATTGAAAATCTTGGCATACAAAAGTGCCATTCTAGTGCCATTGTAGTGCCAATAATTTGTGGGAAGCGTTGTTTGTTGAATATATACTTCATTTTTAAAAGTGAGAACCTGTGTTGAAAGTTTGATCAAATAGAATGTTGAATGGGAAGGATCAGGTCGACAATCCCACGCTTCCTTAGAGGCTCTCATACCTTCATTGTGTGGGGTGTTGCTTGCAAGGAAAGTACTTCCATGTTAACGAGTAGTGTTTTACTGTGAAGCCAAATTTCGGGGTATTTTCTTGAGATTATCCGTATTACCTTGGCTGTATGAAGGCAGTTTTTTTCTCCATGAAAGCCCGAAAGTAATAATCAATGAATTCAGGCATATTTGTTTCAGTGGATCATTGTTTTCGGAAACGATTGGCCCTCCCGGGTTCATTTCTGTGTTATTTTAGAGAGCAAATAAAATATTCCTTGTTTGGGATCAACTGCTAGGAGGAAAGAAAGTATTTTGTCATCAATATGTCTTGTATTCTGCATGTCTTTACAATGTCTGAAACAAAGTGTTAGCCTGTTCATTTGTTGCGCTCTGACCGATTTTTTTGGGAAATTTTTTTTCAGAAAGTTGCCTGTTCTCCTCAATGGTACAGTCGGATAGTCAGCCAAGACTCAATACCACTGTTTACGGATTTGATAAAAATATATCAATATATTCCTTCTAGCGCAGCAGCACTTTCAAGACGGTCTTTTCTGCCTGATTATTATCATTATATATATATATATATATATATATATATATATATATATATATATATATATATATATATATATATATATATATATATATATATATATATTACATTTGGAGTAGTCGCAATTTTTTATAACTCTCCATTTTAAGGATTTCTCTGATTTTTATGATTACTTGCTTGATTATAGGAATTCGGTGCTGGAGAAATAGTCATCACACCGGACATTTAGCTAATTACTAGGAGCAAACGTCACGGAATGCAGTGTTAGTGAGATTCCATGATTTTCATATTTTACTTTTAGTAAATTCGGGTTAGAGCCGCATGTGTGGCCTTGTAGCTCGGTAGTCCCCATTACAATACAATGTAATCTGTGATTTGATCCTGTGACTTCAGCTGCAGTTTTTATGATTGGAGACTGGTAAATTATACAATGGAATAAACGAGAAGGGACTGTTCCATCATCTATTGCCTCCGTTTATTGTTGCTATGGTGGGAAATATTGTGTAGAATTACAGGTAAAATGTTGATTAAAATCATGAATTGAGTGGCCTACGGTGGCGTATTATAAATATTTCCCTGTATTAGTTGGTTCAGTTGTATAGTTTCATTGCGTGAAATACTGGCAATATGTCATAGAAATTTAATGAGGAGAAACCATGCAGTTGTGACGTTGACAGGTAATTGGGAAGTTGAGAGATTTGTTGTCGTGTACTAAATAGGGTAAAATTGTTTATAGTTTGGGAGCGTTGGTATTTCCAGTTTACAAAAGTAGTTGTATGGAAGTCTATGGAATCAAGGGATACATATGACTGCTAGCGAGATTCACGCCAGGGTTGAAATCGCTTGCCAATGAAAACCATTTGACTTGTTACAACACACACACACACACACACACACACACACACACACACACACACGTACGTACGTACGTCTGTATGTATGTATGTATGTATGTATGTATGTATGCATGTATGTATGTATGTATGTAATTTTATATTGGGTGAATAATTATTTTGGTAATATTAATGACCATAACAAAGACCGATATTATTCCGGAATAGAAATCAATTGGCTGTTACTTTTAATTATAGAGGAAAAATTAAAAAAACACAAACGAACGATTTCCGTTATTCATACCATGACCAGAATCGCTGAGCGTACTCTAGCAATCACGTGGAGGTTTGTTGAACAAAATGTCTTTCTGTCCTGAATTTGCCCGATTCTCATCTGAGATGCGACATGTTTCAGAACCTATTGAATCGCAAGAAAGAAAAGTTTGTTTCTGACGTATTTTTTAAAAATTACTGTTTCGCCGTCCTCGTTTTGGAAGCGAAGATAATAAAAGAGAAGATATTGTATGAATACATACTTTTGTTTAGAGCTAACATATAACAGGTATTCTCAATGAAATGACTGTTTAACATCCAAATGGACTACATTGAAAGAAGATCGAGATTTTTCAGCACATGATAGGCTATACATGGCGGCCAGTATTAATGGTGGAGGAAGAACCCGGGAAAACCCCCGGAAAGAACCACCGACCCACAAGAAACGAGAGAGATCAAAACAGATTACTCGGTAAGAACTTTTGTGCATCCGAATTACATACTGGACCTATTGCAAATGCAGCACAATTTAATTAACACAGAGATCTCCAACATAGAGGGCATCTTAGAAACAACTATACAAAGTCATGTCATGTTGCCATTTCGATTTATCGAGTAATTTACAGTTTTATCATTTAGAAATCATTAAAACGTAATTCTTAACATATCATTTCATAGTATAACTCTCCCAAGCACGAAATTAAATTATTATTCTGATAGGTTCATTAAAATACGTTGACCTGGAATTCTAGATATCGATATGAAGAAGATGACAACGACGGAAAATGAAAGCTTATAAAATTAAGTCAATTTCGGTTACTTTATTTACTATGGGACACAACCGTGGTTGCGCTAAACAGTCATTTTAGTGGTTATCCCCCTTCTTGTTTGCAGCTGTATTAATTACATTGATCTAGATGAATAATGTCAGCATTGTGTGTGTGAGAGAAAGATACAGAGACTGTGTGTGTGTATGTGTTCGTGAGAGAGAAAGAGAGAGAGAGAGGTATAATCAATAAAGAATCCGTAGAAATTAAATAAGAATAATCCATCATCTTGCAATATTTTATATCATGAGAGAATATTGAAGTAAAAATGGGCATTAAATTCTAACATTAGAAACAAATGGTTTAGCAATGATGTTTCGATTATAAAATATCAACACTTATGCTGTATGCGTCCTTATATCAGCGGCCAGGACGTAGGTTCCATGTGATATAGAACGGGTGATAAATGTACATGGTAGTGTCGATTGAATAGTGGGTTAAAGGGCTGGTATAAACTGAAAGATTAGTCACACTATATTTGCTGGAAAGGGCATCATATTTTGTATCGGTACATATATCGATGTCCCTTTAGCTTTCAAGTTTTGACTGCCAGTATAACATTGAGTTCCCTCACCATAAGATATTACTGGCATTACGCGAGAAAATAGTGTATGTTTTATTGTATGACAGCGACCTTCTTTCCGACTCATACGTGATCCACTTTCTTTCTTTTTTTCATCCACCGTATATGGAGAAAATAAAAAAACTGAATGATCTACAGCAACATCAGGAAGAAGAAGAACAACAGCAACATCATCATCAACAAAAATAACAACAACAAAAGCATATATATGAGCGGCCAGAATAAAATAATCCGTGCAGTGATTATCATAATAAAAGAATGTTAGACGAAAAGGCTTATATTGACTTACTACGTGCCAAGGGTTACAAAATCGGATTAAATATATTTCAGTGGAATAAAAATCATTAAAGTCATTATTTCGCATTTGTATGCAATACATAATAAATGATTCCCAGTAATTTTTAACTAGTATAATTATGTTTATGAAATAAATGTCATTCATATTCAATCTTGCTCACTTCTTATGATTTCTATTCAATATTCTTTGTGCTTTTTCAGTTCTTGTATTCATATTATTTATTTCCTACATCGCTTGTCTAGCCACATTGACTATTTCGAGACAATTAAACATCTGAAGTCTTTAATCACATAGAAATAGACCATCACTGTTCTCAGTAGTCAAGTCTATACAAAATGTTTATAAGGGCCAGATGGTATACGCGATGATGACTCGCTCAAGCTATCTATCAAATCTAATCTTGGCAGTCCAGTGATACATTCGTTAACTTCAGTTTACTAGCTGACCGCCAGTCTATCACGTAATGTCATGTATATCAACCAACCGAGATGTGCATCATATTATATGGATTTCCTTAAAAGTTATCAGATAAAAACTTTGAATATACATATCGAAGTGTACATATGTTTACCAATTACAGTCAAACCTGTTTGCAAAGACTACTCTGAGGAAAGTCTGGAAGTGGTCATTGCAATGTGTCGTCTTTATATAAATATTTGATTTATGTATAAACTGGACCTATGGAACTTTACCCGTATATGTAGTCCTTAGTCCTTATATCATGGGTACTATAACAATTATGTTTTGTTGATTTTTTTTGACTGTACTGATTATTATTATTATTGTTATTATTATTATTTCTACATCATTATTTCCTGAAAAGCTTATTGTTGAATATCTTTCCGATTACTAACATTCTAGGCGATGTTCAGATTCAGTTTTAAATGAGCCCTTTATTTCAACGTAGCTGTAAATTGCATATTTGTTAATCAAACTATGATAATAAGTGAAGAAAAATGAAAATGTTGATGAATGCTGTGGAGCGAGACCCTAGCTCTTATGTTTACATTCCTGGAAAATATTACGTAGCTTTGTAAACATGATGAAAAGGTTCACTTATTCTCTCTCTCTCTCTCTCTCTCTCTCTCTCTCTCTCTCTCTCAGAACACATTTATTCTTCTTGTTCTTCATCCTCCTCCTCTTCTTCTTGCTGTAATAGTTGTTATCGTCATTATTATTATTATTATTATTATTATTATTGTTGTTGTTATTTTATGCATCGTTTCAGTCCGTGAATATTAGTTTCGCAAGATGCCGCATTGTTGAGTTGTCATTCGTAGTCCCAAAATATTGACATGTAATTTGCGTTTGATTTCACATGTGTATGCATGCTCGCGTGCTCGTGTGTGTGTGAAAGAGTTGTGGGGACAGATTTAGAGAGAGAGAGAGGTACCGTAACTTTGGTCCTTTGGTTGTTAGTTATTATTTAGGTAAATATAACTTTCTAAACAGTTTTCACAAACATGAGTTTTATTCAAAAGAAAGATGAAAAAGATTATAGGTTTATAAAGGTAAATGTATTTAATAACCATTTACTTCATATATATTTAAGTCAACGATTTTCTTTAATGCATTTCCTTCTTTGCTTTGATTCTATCCCGATTGAACAATCATCTATCAAAGTTATTAACGTGTATTTCCGCCGTATGACCTGTTTTTCTATCAGGGATTATTTGCGTTCGTTGGAAGTCTTGTTATGCGTGCATAAATTTTAAAGAACTGTATATTCCGTATTCATACGTGAGAAAATACTCGTAAAAAATGGAAAATACCAGCATATTAACAAGGTGGATTATCGGAGTCACCTGTAAAATGAAAATCATTTTATGTTCACCTGTTTCAAATTAATCATATGGAAGTTATACACAGGTGTGTGCACAGAGAGAGAGAGAGAGAGAGAGAGAGAGATCTTGTATTTCCTCTGCATTTCGAAGAATGCAAGGGGTCAGACGAATACATTAATGATGGACAAAGGAAATCTTAGCGGTTACTTGAGAAAACAAACTATAAAATAGTAAACACAGAATACAACTGTTAACAAGATTGTGTGAATGCTAGGCGTCCATCACAGACGTAACCGAGAACACTTCTGGCGTTTAGACAAATATGGATAGTTGAATCCTTATTCTACACCATGAGAACGTAATAAGAGCTAGTGGACAGTACAGAAGCTGACGTCATATCATTAAGCATACATGTTATTGAGCAATTGGGCATAGAACACATTGGATATCATTATGGTGCCCTGTCAAACGTTTCTTGTGCACTTTTTCCACCGGGAAACAAACGTTGTGATACACAGAAGACGAAAATGAATAATGTGATCATTGCTAGTAAGAATCGGGACATTATTCTCAGAAGATTATTGGCAAAACCATTTTCAGACATCGAATCTAAGTACATGTAATCTTGCAATTCGAATTAATCAATAGTGTTGCACCAAAACCAATCCTGGTCCGGTGAAAGAAAGCTACACGGTTCTGTTAAACATTCAATAACAAGATATGACAGCGAGTACAAATAGCATCAGCCGCGGAGGAAAACAGCTAAGACACGATATTGGCAACAACTCGACACGATTCACGAGAAGCTGAAACTCTCCATGGAACTTCCATAATATAGACTGGATCAAAGTGCCATCAAACAATAGTTTTTGAAACAAACTGTTTGATGTGTCTTCTTTTAGTCTACATTTCAAAACAGTTTCATGTATTTCCAGTCAATTTTATACACTGGGAATCGACCCTGAATTGTGAGCTATTCAATGAACCTATTTAAGTCAAATGTTTCAAGTACTCTATAAATGCCAGGAATAAAACCAGTTTGTTTTGTTCTGATCCTTGTGTTTTGATAGTCGAAGATGTGGACTAAAAATAATTTTTTTCTGCAAAATAGGATGCAGCCAGTCTACAGAGTTCCTCCAGGAAAAATACAGCTTATTTATATATGCATCTTCAAACATCCGGCTAACTCAGTGCAGTTTCAGTTCGTGTGTATCTAGATAGCCCTTGCATGTGCGTAATGCAAAAACGATGACCTCTCTCTAATATAAGTATTTGCTGTGGGCTGGGATTGAACCAGGATTCACAACCATACAACGCGCGGGGTAATACAATAGTTTCATGTAGAGTGGTCGCTGTGAGCGGATTAAAGCTGTACTCATGAACTCCAAAAGTAATAAAGCTGAGTAAGGAACCTACTAGCTTATCGTTGGCCTCTTTTATCCTAGTATGAATTTGGTTTTACTTAGATGCAATGATGCATCAATGTCCACATGATCCTGTTTCTTGTACATGCTTAGATCCCAGGATCTAATGGCTGTCTTCTTTTGCTGTCAGATGAGCTTTCATTAAACACAATTTATTTTTACTGGAATTGTTGTTGTTGTTGTGGGGTTAAACGCCATTTTTCAGCACACGATAGGCTATATATGGCGGCTAGTATTAATAGTGTAGGAAGAACCTGGGAAAACCCGGAAAGAACCACCGACCCACGAGAAGCTGCTGGCAAGCTTTCTCACATACCCACAAAGACCGAACCCGCGACTCGAACCTACGCAAACATAGGTGAGATGGCAGTGATCCGTAATGGTGAGCGCTTTAGACCACTCACCCCCTTACTGGAATTGTATCTAAATCGTCACTTTATAGAGTACTGAAAACGTATCTTCATTAAGTGATCCATGCTTTGTTTTGAAAGATCCAGAAGAAGCATATCATCTGCTGCAGTCAGACAAGGAAACGGATTGTCGATGAATATAAAACCAAATTTGCAAGTTCTTAAACTTAAAAGCAGTTCATTCATGAAGACAATGTCAACCCAAGGGGATGCTATTCTACCTTGAAGTGTGATTTTTAACACCGGAAATCGGTTAAAAATTCTTCTTGAAATGACAACTCTGCTGTACATGTTTGTGTATAGATTAACAGTCACATTTCATAGCATAGTCTGTGATTGATACCAATCCGTAACAATTTACAGAATAATCAGTGATGCCATAGAACGTGAAAAGCTTTCTCGGTATCAAGGAAAACTGTACAGTTTGCTTAGGTTTTCATTAGCAAAACTAATTAGTTCGTTAACAAAAAATAAAGTCATATTGCAGCACAGACCTCCTGAAAGCCTCCACCTCCCCGTGTCTATCTTAACTTTCCCGCCAAGTTGACACGAGTGACCGATTAAATGGAGGGGATACAAACTGGTATAGAAGAGGAAAATCTGTCAAGTTTTAAAACTATTTGGCTTATGCATGATCTCTTGGCTGTGTCAGAACATAAGAAAATATATTAAATTATTATGATTCTTCATGATGGTATCTGAGAAGAAGGCAGTTTTGTTTTAATTATTAAATTCACAAAATTCAATGCCTGACACGAAAATTTATTTTTGGATTTTTATATCTTGTGTTTGATTTATACTGACCAAATATAATATGAATTCTTGGTGCAAAGTTATTTTATTCGATGTCCCCCTTATTTAACAGCATTTGGCTCTAAACAAAATACCGAGAGACATCTACTTTTCAAGGCCTATTCATTTGGCTTGATGCTATTGCAGACTAACACAAGTAGGTTATTTATTGCGAAGACAAGTGCAGTTGGAGAAGCTTAATAACCTTCCTTGGTTCATCTGATGATAGGATTCAAATCCGCACTATTCTATTTGTGAATCCGGCGCGATAACCGCTGTGTCACCGCAGACCCTTGTTCTAGGCTGAAACAAGGTTTCGATCATGAATAAAAACTTGTGGTTTGTATGCTAATCTAATATGAAAATTATTTTTAATTTTTAATATATTAACATTAAATTCCATTAGAGTCCAATTAGTAGTCAGATCCCAAATGATTTTTTTTTACCAGCGTCTTATTATTAGATATTTTTGAAATCCCCGTTCGTAACGAATAATTTAGGTACAGTTACGATCGTATTAATAAACATGAGGTCTTGAAAAACAAAACCATTTTAAATAGTTATTCCAGACTTATAATTACCACTCCGGTGGCCTAGTTGTTAGAGCGTCCGCCTCTGATGCGGGAGGTTCGATCTCCGGCCAAGTCATACCAAAGACTTACAAAAATGGTACTAACAGCTGCCTCGCTTGGCGCTCAGCGTTAGGAGGTTAGTGTTAGGACTGGTCGGCCTGGTGTCAGGATAATGTGACTTGGTGGGACATCATGCTACATGTCTGTGGCATGTTGCCCCAGTGCTAGACATCACTATAAACTGTCAAACCGTAGACATCGTAGTGATATGACTGAAACATTGTTAAAGCAACGTTAAAAATCCAAATCAAAAATCACACACCAGACTTATAATTAACTTTCTGATACCCATACAGCCAAATATTTCAATACTAGGGTACTTCCGTGGAATTCTGATTTAAGACTTTGTATATGTAGATTCCTGAAATGATTGCGATCAGTAAAGGACCTGTTGGTATTGAAAATAAGGGACTATACAAGTTAGGCTTCTGATATGTTAGAAGTTTATAACAGATAGCAAAACCCTTGGTGAATTCCAAGGGCGACGGTTACATGACAAACATTCGAAACCCAGATTGATCTAAAGTTTTCCCAAAACGTCAAAACAGCTATGATAACCAAACGGAAGGATGAAGATTTTGAATGTCACGAAATCACCAAACAATTCAAATTGTGTGGGGTTTATTTGTATAAAAAATATTACGAACATTATAATCGACATTATCTATTTCAATTCACGGTAAAGATTCAAACTACACAAATGAGGCGCTGAAACCGCATAGTCATTGTTGTTCATTGTTTAATGGTTGACTATCGTGTTTCACAACATTAAATATGGTATTACTCAGTACTACGCTCATTGTCATTAGGACGTATATATTTTACCCATAGTTTTAGTTTTGGTATCACGTGTGATGTAGATAAGTATTTTTATTGAAGCTCAGATAAACGTTTGTTCTCATTCGTCAATTGATGTAATGTGGTTGTCCAATATATAAAACTCACGGTACTAATTCAGTTCCCATAGTAAATCTATGCAAACACCATGATATTAAAACTTCAGTAAGTTAAAAAGTCTGAGTGCCCTTGATCAAACCTATATTTATCAGTATAGATGAAACCTGGATGTCAGCTTCAGTGTAGAGGAAAGGATATGAGCCGCTGCATTTTCGGGACCTGCATGTGTTTGAAACATGTGCTTTCAATCTACACCAAAGAGTCAGGTGCTAATTTTAGTAATGTGTGTTCCAAACTCAAGACTGTCAAATAAATGATATTCCATCAATAAAACAGTGTCTCTATTTGTTTTCACTTACAACTAGGATAAGCTCTCAAAAGAATCTTTTTCCCTAAAACATAACTTACATTATTAACCAATCCTGGTCAGCCAAACCCATACATACCCTTTTGTATGTTCACCCAGCTCCAGAGTGGTTCCCATTTTTCCATATCATTAGTACCGTGTGTCCTATAATGACGAACTTGCCTGACACAAACACATGTCAAAAAGTGTCTACATTTCGTCACAAGGTACTCCATGACGTCAAAAGTGGAGCAATGTTCTGGGCAAGTAATGTAGATAACTGCCACGGATAATGACGCTGAACCAATCAGATAAATCGTCACACTCGTATATGTGTTGAAATTTAAAAATAATTACGAATTAAAGTACAAAAATATTTAAATTGCATTATCTCTGTCGACGATGAAATGTCGAAAGATCAGCCAAATTTCAATACTTTAAAAATATAAATAATTTAACCCGAAAGAAAATAAATAATTGATCAATTAAAAACAACCCTATAAAGCAATGATTCGACTACTGATTTAGTTTCGAAAGAAAGATCTTCAGATTGATACAATCGCACTGATGCTTATTACTCAACTAGTATGGGATTTTCTAGGCTAAGCAGAATCCATACCAATGCATACCAAGTTAGAAATAAAAGGCATACCCTGTTGCTGCTGCTGTTTCTGCTAACGATGTTGATGCTACTAATATTACTTTAAATACGTATCCTGTAATTTGCTTCGAGTATAATAGTTTCAGTGTTCATTGTAGTCGTAGTAGTATTAGTAGTCGTGGTGTTCATGGTCGTGAGTGTGTTTAAGTTTTTAAGGCGTTGGTAATAGGTGTAGGTGTAGTAGTAGTAGCGGTTGAGGTGTTGATGATGGTGATAGTAACAACAGAAGCAGTTACTGTATTTTTAGTAGAAGTAACTGGCAAGGAATCCGTATAAAGACGTTTGAGCTCAATTTCTCATTCAAATTTGCAAGGATAACAAATAAGACGTTGCTTATAATTCGTTTGTGAAACAGATGTGAACGTATTTGTTGGGAATATTATAGAATTTGTATTAGGCATTGTCTTTAATATAATACGCACACACAAATTGTCACACACACATACACAGTCACACACACACACACACACACACACACACACACACACACACACACATATATATATATATATATATATATATATATATATATATATATATATATATATATATATATATATATATATATATATATATATATATATATATATATATATATATATATTTACACTGTGTCAATGATATACCACGAGATGTATAAACTTTTCATTAAAAGGAAAAGCAGGCTTGAACAATTTATACCACGAGTCGTATATATTTGATTCAGCGTACATTATATTGTATTTATATCACATACAAATACACATATTTGCACTTTGAATGAAGTTACGATATGCTCCTGGCAACTCTATATTGACCGAGTGAATGAACTCCTCACATCCCCGCGAGTATGCCCGCTACAAAATATAGTTCTACGATTTTTCTTGTTGTTCACAATCTCATATGCAAGTTGATAAGCTGACTGTCTTCTTTTTGAGTTTCTATTCGTATTCACATTTATTAAATCAATATAAGACACATTCATGATTTAAACATGAAACATCGTTTTTATTAAGACAGTAGTGCACTACAAACACGGTTAGAAACGTGTACACTGAATCTGAACTGTCAGGCATTCACGTTCTGGCGTATGAAAATTAGCGTGAAATAGAAACGAAGCGAAATGACGAACCAACAAGAGGTAATTAAAATATTTTAATTTATTGACAGTTCATCTAAGTCATTATTTTGCTTTAATGAACATTTCTAAAGACTATACAATTCTCTCTCGATCGATCGATCGATCTAATTTGGACGGTTTGACTAAACTTTACCATCAATCAAAGGTCCAGAGACACCTTCGTATGACACAAGCGAAAAACCCTCGTATTTTCATGAATTTTATCCCGTATCTAGCTACGATAATCCGAGAGAGAGAAAGAGGGGGAGGGATGGGTGGACGGGGGCGACCATTTGGACCTTTTTATATGCAATAATTAATAATCGAGTTTTAGAACATTATGATAGATTTAAGAATTAACAACAACAAAACATTAAATACGCTACAGTATATGTGCCTCGTACGTTCGTAACCGACAAATTTAACATATAGGTCTAGTGTCGACTGGCTATTGCAATAATGTATCATTGATGTTATGAACACTGTAAATAGATCCCAAGGAAAGCGTAAACACACCGTTACGACGAACCAGATTACTGTACTTTACTTGGTACAATTTCAGTTTTAATATTTTGCTCCAGCTCCATATGTTTTTTCTCTCTCACTCCAGATTTTATCTTTTTTTGTCCCTTACGTACGAGTGGGGAGTGGTGAATGGGAAAAAGGATTGCGATGAAATTGTGTACCGTTTTAATTTCATTTAGAAAACAGGGACTAATAATACTTTTTATCGTTATTTTCATACGTCATTTATGATTAATGAATGAGTAGAAAATCATCATTGATCTATAGGCCTGCAGTTGAAAGAATGTTTATATATTCGTATTATTGCGCCATCGGCGGATCACAATTTGACATACCAATAGTATTGGTATATCACTTTGCTATATACCAACACTTTAAATGCCATGTTATTTTTAATGTATGTTGTACATATATATATATATATATATATATATATATATATATATATATATATATATATATATATATATATATATATATATATATATATATATATATATATATATATATATATATATATATATATATATAAACACGGGAGTGTCATTCCTTGCTGCACTCGAAGGTTGAGTCTCGTGTGGGTTGGAGCTGTTTCTTCTCCCTCTGCGTCTGCTTTTCATCAGCTAGCAAGCGTAGCTTGTCCTCGCCGGCTTTCAAACCAGTTATCAGAACATTTCGCCGCTGGACCTGTCTAGAGCAAGCTCTTTCGATGTCAAGGACTTTCATGTCGCACTTGCAGACATCCTTGAAACGGAGATGTGGTTGTCCGATCAACCTTTTGCCAGAGGCATGTTTCGAATAAAGAATGTATTTGGGGATCCGTCCGTCATCCATCCGACGTACATAGTCGAGCCATCTGATACGACGCAGGCGGAGGAGTTTGACCGTGCTGGGGATCTTGGCACGTTCAAGCATCTCGTTGTTTGTTACTCGATCTCCTCAGTTTCTTTTCTCTTCTGAGACGTACGAAGTCCAGGTTTCATTGGCGTACAGAAGAGTGCTTAGCACTCATGCACGGTACACGGAGATCTTAGTGTTCATGGTCAGCATGATGTTGTTCCACACTCTGAGACAACCTAGAGAGAGATGATGATGCCTTTCTAATCTGCTTGTTGAGCTCAGCATCAAGCAAGAGGTTGTTGGTGATGGTAGAGCCGAGGTACGTGAACTGACTGACTACCTAAGTTCGTATATGTTGATGATGATCCTTGGGGGGTTCGCGTCCTAAGCCATCACGTTTGTTTCCTTTAGCCTGAAGGTCATCTCAAACTCATCGCATGCTTTAGCAAATAGGTCCATCAGGTGCTGTAGCTCAGCTTCTGTGTGAGTGGCTAGAGCAGCATCGTCTGCGAAGAGCAAGTCTCTGATGGCTGTTTCACGCACTTTGCACTTCGCCTTCACTCGTGCCAGGTTGAACAGTAGCGTGTGCAGGTAGATCCATTCTGTGGACATCCGAAATACGTGCTTGAGCAGGACAGCGAAGAAGATACCGAAGAGCGTGGGGGGAAAGGACGCAGCTCGGTTTCACTTCGCTGCGGATGTCATACGGGTCGGCCGTTGAGCCATCGTACTGCACTATGCCTTGTATGTCATCGTGGATGGACAGGATCACGCTTAGCAGCTTTGGAGAGCATCCAATCTTCTCCATGACTGCAAATAGTCGGTCTCTGCATACCAGATCGAACGCATTGGTGAGGTCTATAAAGGCCAGGTAGAGTGATCTGTGCTGTTCTCTGCATTTCTTCTGCAGATGCATGACGGAGAAGATCATGTTGATTGTGGTCCTCTCTGCTTAAAACCCGCACTGGGACACTGGGACTCCGTCATCCATCCGACGTACATAGTCGAGCCATCTGATACGACGCAGGCGGAGGAGTTTGACCGTGCTGGGGATCTGTCAGCAAGCGTCTGCAGTCTGTTCAGGATGACGCGTGCGAACACTTTAACCACGATGCTGAGAAGGGATATGCCCCTGTAGTTGTTGCAGTTGCTTCTGTCGCCCTTGTTCTTCTTTGTTCTTTTACAGGGATACCATGTTGGCGTGTTTCATGTCCTGAAGCACTGCACCCTCCATGGTATAGCAGTGTTAGTGACCAGCTTCGCACTGCTTAAAGAGACCTCCGTAAAGCTGAGAGGCTCTGGCTTTCCACCAGACTCACTAATCATAAGCAAATCTATGAAGCCGCTAAGAAGAATGTCACAAATATAGTCCATGCAGCGAAATCAGCCCACTACACTACTAAGATCATGGAAAATTCCAGATGCAAAGAGCTCTTCGAGATTACTAACAAGCTAATGTCAAGGAACAAATCAATACCACTTCCAACTACCTTCTCTCCAGTCGACCTTCCGGACGTGTTTGCAAATTTCTTCCGTGACAAAGTACAAACTATTAGAGATAAGCTTGACACCACAATTTCAATTGACTCGTCCTCACCATACAGTTGGGATACAGAATTTTAGCGGCAATCATTAGCAGCATTTGAACCAGTCTCTATGGATTTCGTACGTACAATCCTGATGAAGAGTGCACCAATGTCATGTGAACTTTATCCAATTCCAACATCACTGCTGCTTGAGTGCTTAGATCCAGTATTGCCTTCACTATCTGATGTTATTAATACCTCTCTCTCATCCGGGGAATTCCCATCAATTTTTCAAAACTGCCATTGTAAAGCATCTGCTGAAGAAACCAACACTAGACCATAACGATTTAAAGAACTACCGCCCAGTTTCTAATCTCCCATTCCTATCAAAAATCTTACAAAAGGTTGTTCTATCCCAGCTTGTATCTCATCTAAATTCAAACAGTCTTTTTAGCAATGTGCAATCTGCATATCGCCCTTGCCACAGTACTGAAACTACTATTCTAAAAGTAGTTAATTACATTCTCTCTGCGTTGGGTAGCGGAAAGATTACAGTCGTCACCCTCCTTGATTTGTCTGCAGCATTTGACAGAATAGACCATTATATATTACTTCACCGTCTCCAGCAAGTATTTGGCATTCATAATACAGCCTTACTGTGGTTCAAGTCCTACTTGGTCAACAGGGCACAAACTGTATCTGCAAATGGAATACACTCCAGCCCAGTTGATCTATGTTGTGGTGTTCCACAAGGGTCTGTTCTTGGACCTGTTCTCTTCATTCTGTACACTCAGTCGCTCTCAAGTGTCATAGATCATCTTCCTGTGTCTCACAAATTGCACGCTGATGACACTCAAATATATAAATCTAGCCACCCAACTGAAGTTGATGCTACCATCCAAGGTGTTATAGAGGTGCATTTCTGATATGAAATCATGGATGACATGTAACAAGCTGCAGATAAATGATGATAAAACTGAGGCCATTCTGATCACAACACAAAGATTTTCTCATTCACATCCTTTACCTCAAACAATAAATATCAGCAACGCCAACATTAAATTCACACAATCAGTACGAAACCTAGGTGTTAATCTGGACAGTACTCTCACATTGCACCAACATGTCATGAACATATGCAAGGCTGCATATCTTGAGCTGAGACGCATCAGCTCAATTCGCAAATATCTTTCAGTTTATGCCACTAAAACACTTGTGTGTTCATTAGTACTTTCAAGACTTGACTATTGTTACTCAACTCTACCTGGTTCATCTCAATATCTACTCCAAAAACTTCAAAAAGTTCAAAACACATCTGCTCTGATCATACTTAGAGTACCACGATCAGAGCACACCTCCCCGCTGCTCTGTACCCTACACTGGCTATCCATTCGATCCAGAATCAAAAAACAAAATTTGTTCTCTGTGCTACGTTTCACTGTCGGACTCTAATCCAACATACCTATCTGAGATCACCCATGTGTACACACCAGCAAGATACTTACGCTCGTCTTCTGACAATCGTATACTCATTATTCCCACTATGAAAACAAAGTCATATGGACAGCGTTCTTTTGCATACCAGGGCCCAGCAACGTGGAATGAATTGCCCACTGAACTTAGACACAAAGACACAGTGATCACATTCAAGAGGGCTCTCAAAACTCACTTATTTCGACTGCAAGAACAAACTTAAAGACCTAATAATGTTTCCTACCTGAAATATTCTCAGCATGTTTTTTTATATATATTTTGTAATGTTTTTCTAATTTCATGGTGTTTGTTTTGTAATAATATTATTATATGGTTTTTTTATATCTTATAGGTGTTGTCTAATGTTGTAAAGCGCTTAGAGCTTCTGAAAATTAGACGCTATACAAAGTCCTCATTATTGTCATTATAATATATATATATATATATATATATATATATATATATATATATATATATATATATATATATATATATATATATATATATATATATATATACTTACATACCAGCAGTGTGTGACTTTTAGTATGCAAAAGCTCCTCATATACCTTCTATAACAGGTTAGAAACTCTGATCACTTCACAGGATATATTAACCATTAGTTTACAAAAGGATTGATTGAATTCATATATGTTATTATGCGTTGGGTAAATGTCAAAACTGGTATATGAAGAATGAAGAAGAAATACATAAAGAAAACGAACAAGAGAAAGATTGGTTGGTATGTGACATTTGTTTAAAAATGTATTGTTTATACTAAACACTGCAGACTAGACCCTGCTCGTTTCCATCATCTAACTTACAACAATAATTGCTAGCATAATATATTGTGATATCGTTTACAAGCATTGCAATTAAATTGTTTCTCTCTGCATTGTGTGCCTCGCCATTACATCACACAACACAAAGACTATATATGGTACAATCAAGCGATTTGGATTTAGCTTTAATATTTCTATTTGATAATATTTCCCTTAGGTTTACTGCTCATGTAAACTCCACATATGTCGATATAGTTCTATGATTATTAAATCCATTCAAGTTCAGCCATACGCCGATCTTTTGGATCTTGTAAAGTTAACTTATCTGGTGGTTGTGTCACTGGCATAAACTGCCATTACAGTGAATTGTACGTCTAGTTTTCTTTGTCAGTTTTACTTCGTTCACTTTCAATTGAATTGCAAGGAAATTGGGAATATTAATTCAAAATAAATATAAATATGAAAAGGTTAATTGCAATTATCTTGCACTGTCCCTTTAAGTTGTAAGGAATAATTTCAAACCTGACTACTTAAATAAGAGAGAGGTATTTCAAGATATGTTCAAGAAGTGAAGGAGAGAAATACAAACAGTCATCTGCGATGTGAATATAAATCTTGTTTAAAAACTACACGAGAAATGGAACTATGAAAACATGGACACAAAAGGTAAAATTAGGACTTATAAGGACAAGAGAAAATACGCAAATATATAATGGATAGTAAATAAAAATAAATTGATGCAAATCTCAGATAAATCAACAATGCATGAAGTGAAATTGTACATGTGTTGAGATAAACCTTTAAATCAAATATTGCTACGAACATGTTATGTGTTCTGTTTATTGACCTCTGCTATACATGACTTGATTTTACCAAGCCTAAACCTGTCCGTGAGGACGATCTTCCTATTGATCATTTAGTTCCATCTTCATCATTTGATTTGTCCAATTCTGGGTAACAAAGACATTGTTCTAGCTCGTCGACACATGAATGCCAGTCAATAATTTTAAGAATGTATAAAGTGTTTTCAAGATAAATCAAATAATAACACTAGAACAAAGGTGAACCATTCGAGATAAATCAAATAATAACAGTAGAACAAAGCTGAATCATTCGAGATAAATCAAATAATAACACTAGAACAAAGCTGAATCATTCGAGATAAATCAAATAATAACACTAGAACAAAGCTGAATCATTCGAGATAAATCAAATAATAACACTAGAACAAAGCTGAATCATTCAAGATTCTCCAGCTTCAAGAAGTTATTGACAAGTATAGAGAACAGACAAGAAAGGGACTTAGCGTGAATGAAGTATGATACCAGTTAAAAGTAAGTAACTTCAAAATCAAAGAAAATAACACTCTATTATGTAACAGATGAATTTGAAGGTACGATCTCAATTTTTAGGGCAGACAATATCAAGTCAGTGGCAGCACCTAACATAGTAACACTAGCAGTGCAGATTGGAAAGGATTTGTTGATAACATTAGTTTGAAAACAACCAAGGCAATAAATGTGTACGCTCTGTTGGGGGCACACATCCTAAATAATCGAATGAATCTACGACTGTACACAAATAAACAGTAAGTGTGCCAACTGAAGAAAAAAATTGGATGTTAATAATAGACTTATATAAGCTATTGCATCAACATGTAAGAGAAACGCAAACATTAACACGAAGGAATTCGAAGTGAAGAGTTTCTACAAGTGGTGAAGATATTAACCACACAAGAGGAAAGATCAATAAGGGAAAGCAAATGCTAGAAGTTGTTACAACGGATTAAAAACAGACCGAGGAATTCAAATACACATCAACACGGCAAAACATTTTAAATCCCAGATGTACTGCTGCAAGAACAGTTAGAATGTGATAAAAGTAACAAAAGGCAATTAGTAAAACAGCTAACACTGTTGCAAATATACGAGAGATATGAGAAAAGTTGTAAGTATGTTGTTTTAACCTTTTTGCTTCTTTGAACCATTCAGTACATATAATGATGATCGATAGGCAAAATAACGTTCTTTCAAATGATTAGCAGGAGCAAGCATAGCACATCGGACACCTGTGGATACAAGCGTGTCACGAAACATAGGTAAATTACGATGACCTAAAAATGTTGGAGAATCTGGAACAATTATGTTACTAAAAACAGAGCATACTGTAAATTTAGGGCCCTCATACTGACATAAATTCTGATTTGCATAAAATTTATGAATGTAATACTCTGCCACAACCTACAACTGAGAAGAGATTTTCATCGTTGTAAAGATGGTTAAGGATTAATTATAGATGACGCACGATCAGGAAAACCCTAGTCCACGATTGATTAGCGCCGTGTCGATGCTGTGAATTAGCAATTGAAGAAAATGTTTGATACACAATGTAAGATACTTATATTATCGCAGGCATTAAATCTTTAGCTATTGTTAATATACAGAAGATTCATTTGAAGCTCAAACCTGTTTGTGCAAGATGGGTCCAGCACTGATCAAAAATCGACTCGGGTTAAATCGCCAAAGAGCTGCTCGCCAGTTATGACAGGAATGACCAGAAACGTTTGAATGAGGTTGTCACAATGAAGTCAAATTGATTTACTTCTTTTACCCGACTCAAGAGAAAATAAATAGAATCTGGATCAAACAAAACGAGCACAGATTATAACGTTTTCGTTGTAGTCGGGACATCAAGCGAGTTTTATACTCATTTATGTCGATGCAAAATGCTTTGTCATCCAGATATGCATATCTCGCCCCTCTAATGGCACGGTATATTTTTATTCCTCTGAAGTGCTATCAAAAGTTGTAGAGCATTGCCAAACTACCTGTCCCTGCATATGTAACCAATTTGACCATCTTTTCCATGAGAACGCACCGGAACATAAATCCTCCGTCTTGGCAGACTTCCTGAATGATCACAGCATCCAAGCTTGACCACGTTCTCCACACAGTCTTAATTTAGCTCGAAGCGACTTTTTCTGAATTTCGTTATCAAAGTTTCATTAATGGACAGACGATTGGAAAGCCACCGTGAGGATGGAAGTGCAGTTTATAGAGTACCAGGAACGTACATAAAAAGTGAACACAAACTGGAATTTAATAATTGGACAATCAGACTAAAAAAATGTCTAGAGGTGCATCGGGGGTACGTTGAAGAGATGCGCTGATATATTGTTCACTGATCCACATCTGTGTTGTACAAGGTACTAATATTCAGAAATTTATAAAATACCCCGCTTATATTAACGAAAATAAAAGAAAAACAATTCAGTTTCAGAGTTAAATAAATACTACAAACAGGTTGTAGGTTGAAACAAATCTTGAAAGAAAAGGGAGTAGACAAAAGCTGCTGTTACCACTACCGTTATTACAGGACTGTCTCCTTTTTCTTTGATTTCTCCTTTACAATTTCTTATCGTACTGTCCTTGTTTCTTTATCAGAACACATTCTTTGTTACGATCGTACTGAAAAGTTAAGTGAATCCATGAACGATTTTAAATTCTTGTTTTATCCAGTTATACCACCCATTTTCATGACAATGTCGCCAGGTAGAAACAAGATCCCATCACTACCAACTGAATAGACCGAATACATTGCACACAAATGTGTTAGCTCCCTTCTACAAATACGATGGGTGCTATTGGGACTAACCTGGACGTTGGCGTCGGTGTGGGACTTCTGACAAGACCTCCTGGATAGAAATTTGATAAAAAGAAGGAAAAAAGAAAGAAAGAACAGAAGAAAGTAATATTCGCCATTGTCATAATCTTTTATTCGATAACAAGAAGAAAGCTAAACATGCATTTACGCTATGGGAAGATTTATGACAAGACGAATTCTAATCCATGTTTTGAAAAGAGTAAATTTGATTGTTGTATGAAGAAGTGTAAAGTGAAGCCACACTCCTCATTTCGTTAACTGGTATCCATATTTTAATTTTTGTCTAAAGTAATCACGGTTTTGCAGTGTCCACAGTTCTTAATTTGTGTGTGGTAACGTGTCAATCTTATAGTATTCTTTGTTGTTTTACAGCCTTAATCTAAAGTAATCATTATTGACAAGACTCACTTGTGCACATAGGTGTGCATTAATGACAATGCATGAGTCTAAATGTGTTATCTCAATTCTTCTTGAACATGTGTGTGTGTGTGTGTGTGATTTTGTAATGTAGCTTTAACAATTTTTCAGTCATATTGCTGCGATGTCTGCCGTTTAGCAGTTTTTAGTGGTGTCTAGCACTGGGTCATCATGCCGCAGACATGTAATATCATGTCCCACCCAGTCACATTATTGTGACACCAGACCGATCAGTCCTAAGACTAACCTATTAATGCTGAGCGCCTAGTGAAGCTGCTGTTAGTATCATTTTTACAAGTCTTTGACAAACTCGACGGGGTTCCAACCTGCGACGTCCTGCATCCGAGACGGACGCTCTAACCTCTTAATCTACAGGAGAGGTCTCCTTGAAAATATCAGCATGTTAATAATATTTACAATTTAGCTTCCATCTTATATCAATTTAGTATCAGCTGATTCGTGACTCTAAACCGAACACGTGTTCTTAGTAGCAAGGGTTCGTTTATATAGTCACACAATTTATTCCGTCTAACCACGAGTTGTCTGTGGCTATATGTATTGTCGTCAAAGTAGTCACAAATCACCAGTTAAAACGATATATAATATGAACACAATCTGATCAATGTTTCATATTTCTGTTCCTACTGAGTTTCCTTGAAATGATATAGTTCGCTGCCTTCCTTATAATTCATGTAACGACCATAGATCTTTGGCAAGTGACCAAGTATGTTTTGTCAATAACTTCCTTTGACATCATTATCCATTACATAAACTTCAATGATGAACATGTATATACATAATCGCAATTGTTATAATGCTCGTTTTTTTATACTAATATGTTATTACATCTTAATAATGAAAAGCAAAATATTAACACTTTTGTAATTGCTTGCTTGCAAATCAAAAACACGCAGACCATAAAATTCAAAGTAATCTATCTACGTCTATAAACAGCTTATATTTTCTGTCATTCTTTGCACGTAGAGCTATGAAATTCTTTTTTTCTTCGGATTTATGTTTTATAGATAATGCAGTATTTATTCCGCTTAGTTATTTGATGCGTTCAGATTGAGTCTTTGTTCCCCTTTATAACTCACTATGTATCTTAATTAGATGATACATTAATCAAATAGTATATTGAAAATTGACCATACCCATGTTTTGCATGAGTTAAAGGACGAAGGACCATTCTGTAAATCATGAATTTTCGTCCATGCCTAATGCTATGGTTTTTGTTTTCATGTGAACCAGTCAGATATCAAATCCTGTCTATAGTGAAATTTATTCAAATTGAAATTTAATATTTAGCCAGTTTTCAGTTGATATTTTAAAGCTAACAACTGAATAGATTTGGACCACGTATTTCTCAGCGATTTTCTTATGCGTAAATGCAATTACAATTTTGTGAAGACATTCGATGGGAATCGATTGGCTTATGTATGTATCCTTTATAATTCTTTACAATCCATGATTGACAA
Source organism: Sinohyriopsis cumingii (assembly GCA_028554795.2). NCBI lineage: Eukaryota > Metazoa > Mollusca > Bivalvia > Unionida > Unionidae > Sinohyriopsis > Sinohyriopsis cumingii. Next base: position 5,161,140 of record JAPYKE020000076.1, on the reverse strand, counting down.
TTCCCTTCCAATTTTCCCGTTCAAATTTCAATATGGTAAAGCAGGAAATTAATGTAACTATTGTCATTTATCGAGGACAAATGTGTCAAACTGACAGTCCTCATCTTTACAGCCGGGTAGAATGTATCCAATACCTGTGTTATCGTAGATAAAAAATGTCAATGCAAAAATAATTTATTTTATACAAAATATCAAACATAAAACATACAAATAATGTTAAATGCATATTTTAATTATCAACACTTAACAACAATGTATTTATTTAAAAATAAAAGTTGAATAAATCACAAAAATTATAAAAGAAATTGTCAATTTCAGAAGATGAGGTACATGAGAAGGAAAGCCTGAATTACGTGACAAGAAGGGCAACTTACTTTTAACGAGACCCGTTCTCGAGACTATGGTGTTAGTTATGTGCTTGAACTCTTAAAAAGGCATTTTTTTGGTTTCCTTTGTCTTCTTTTCTCCTCCTTTTGTATGTACAGGCACACTGCAGTAAAAAGTAAACTCGATTATATGCGTATCTGTGTACTGGACGTGGGGATTTTTGATGACTGTGAAGAATTTATATTTAATTTAACCCCAAACACACTACATTAAATTTCCGTTAGGGAAGAAAATACCTCTTACGAAGGCCGCGAATTAAATTCAGAATCAGCTACATACGCCATGATTAATGTAGTTAGATATTCATATCCATCTCAAATCTGAAACCGAAACAAGGACAACAAATCGCACGGTCTCGATATTAAAGAAGACGAATACCATTATCAACACAGCTCAGACGACAAATTATATTCATTGCTGAAAAGATGGTCCCGATAAATGCTTGTATATTTGGCCCTGATCTACATCGTTAACTTTCTCAGCAGGTGGTATTAACGTGGAAAGTCTACTGTACTCAGTACATGCTAAAATTTGCTTTCTAAAACGCATCTATATCTGTTACAATTATATATATATATATATATATATATATATATATATATATATATATATATATATATATATATAGACAGAGAGAGAGAAAGAGAGAAATAGATATATAGAGACAGACAGACTGAAATTGTCAGAGACAGACAGACAGACAGAATATATGTATAGTATGTACACTGTATCAATGATATACCACGAGATGTATCAATTTTTCATTAAAAGGAAAGGAGGCTTGCCTCGTTTCCTTTCAATTAAAAATTTATACAAAGAGTGGTATACAAATCTAAACGAGTGGTATATCATTGATACAACGTACATATTATATATAAATTGCATTTATTTCACATACAAATACACATATTTGCCCTTTGAACGGAGTTAAGATTGGCTACCGGCAATTGTGTTATTGACCTAGTGAACTCCTCACATACCTTCCGAGTGTGTCCGCTACAAAATGTAGTTCTGTGTCTTTTGTGGCTATTCACAATCACCTCTGCATATTGATAGGTTGTTTTCTTTTTTGAGTTTCTATTTTTATTCACATTGATTAAATCAATATAAGACACGATTATGATTTCAAAATAAAAGATGGTTCTAATGAAGAAAGTAAAGCACTACAAGCTACATGATTAGTTTCTTGAATACTGAACGATCTTGCGATTCATGTACTGGCGCATGGAAATAAATGTGGCATAGAAACTAAGCAAAAAGACGAGTCATCAAGAGGTAATTAAAATATTTTAATAGATTTAAAGTTGATCTAAGTCATTATTCTGCTTTAATTAACATTTCAAAACGACCATACAATTCTCTCTCTCTGTCTCTCTGTCTCTCTCTCTCTCTTCCTTTGGTCGGTTTGACTTAACTTTGAGCATCATCAAGAGGTCCAGAGACAAAGTCGTATGACACAAGCAAAAATCCTCTTTGCTCGTCATTTCTTGGATTTTCGGCCTATCCTGCTACGATGAGAGAGAGAGAGGGAGGGAGGAAGGGAGCAGCCTTTATGCATTTTCATATTTAATTAATAATAATAGATTTTTAGAACATTATAACAGGTTTAAGAAACAACAATAACAACAAAGCATTAAATATATTACAGTATGTGTGTCTTGCAACCAATAAATGTTTACCGTATATTGTCGACAGGCAACATCGTATTAATGATTATATAAAAACTGAATATAAATTCCAGGGAAAGTATATTTATACCGTTACGACCAACCATAATCTTGTACGTTACTTGGTGTAAGTTCAGTTTCAAGGTTTTTATCCAGCCCAAATTATTTTCCTCTCTCACTGCAGAGTTCTGCGTATTTTGTCCCTTATGCATTAGATGGGAGGGGAGAACGGAAATTAGAAAGGATTGCGATGAAATTGTGCATTAAATTCATTTCGAAAATGGGAATTATTAATACTTTTATCGTTATTTTCATACGTTACTAATTATTAATGAATGGAAATTCACCATTGATCTATAAGCCTTGAATCAACAGCACACAGTTGCAAGATTGTTTATGTATGCATATTATTGCGCCATGGGCGGATCACAACTTGAGATGCCAATAGTATTGGAATATCAAATTGCTTTATTTCTTGCTAGAAAACGGCAAAATTTCTAAATTTGAATCGGGATTTTAATTATTAACAAATACAGTCAGCTACTTTTAAGCAAGTTTCAAAACACCACACGAGCATGTGAAAAGATGCAAAAATAAAGAATGGGTAGAGGAAAGAAAGTGTAAGAAAATGTAGTAAATCTGTTCCACAATTATTACCTTTCATGGAAAACAAACAACCTGTTTTATCCATTGTCAGCAATTGCAACTGTATCTTGTAACGTGATGAAAAACATTCTATTTTGACCTCGAAGGGTTTCAAACTTTGTTAAAATATTTGTAATAAGCTTTGTACTTACATGATCTATTTAAACGGTAAATGTTTCGTTCTTTCGTTTCCCTTGTATTGATTTAATTTGTATATATGAAGTATATTAATGTGGCATTGGGAGTAGGTAATATATGAAGTATATTAGTGTGGCATTGGGAGTAGGTAATATATGAAGTATATTAGTGTGGCATTGGGAGTAGGTAATATATGAAGTATATTAGTGTGGCATTGGGAGTAGGTACTATAAAAGACTGCTGGACCTCTACTCAATGTTAAGACTGGCTGTTCGTTTTTGGCGTGGGGGTTTTGCAAAGAATAACAAACAAAACAAAACTGAAACTTTATGAATTTAAATGATTGTTCTGTCGAGCTATTAAATATTACCCAATATTTCATTTGCATACTAGAAATATTGTCAGACCACTTCTTCCACTACTGCATAAAAACAAAATTACCTCTACGTTCCTTGGCTTTGCTTCTGGATCAATTTCCTTTTTACTGGATTTTCATAGACGTGCACCAGATCTCCCCGTAAATCAGCTTGATCGGAATAGGTTAACGTAGTATGAAGAATGTAATAATTACATGCATTTGTATGCGTGATAGCACCATAAAATACATATATTTCCACCAGGGCACTAAAAAATTGTACACAAGCATTTGAGCAAGAAGATGAAGCAGACACTCAAAACAGGATAAACAGAACACCAACCAAAATGAAATGTTGGCCTTAACCAACTAAAACAAATGGATGAGTCGTGCAATTACAATAAATATTTAAAGGTCTGCAATCTGAATGATTTATGCGAAGACTGCTTGTTTAATTCAAATACCTGCTCTGTACTTACTTACCCCGTATACACATCTTTTTAGCTCTTTGAAACTCGTTTCCGGTAAGACTTGCACCTCCGGAGCACCGTATGGCCACTTAGCAATATATTCGCAAACTCATTGTCCAGCCAGTAATCAATACTGTATTTGGCTGTCGGTAAGAAAAAAAAAAAAAAAAAAAAAAATATATATATATATATATATATATATATATATATATATATATATATATATATATATATATATATATATGTGTGTGTGTGTGTGTGTGTGTGTGTGTGTGTGTGTATTCTCTGTGCTAGAAGGTATTCTCTAATTTGCTCTTGGCGATAGTGTATTATAGGCAAGGTATTTGTAACTGAGAAGTAATTAAAATACACAACTGTTTTAATCGCTAACACCAACATGTACAATGAACAAAGAGTGACAGCTGATAAGATACTGAAACAGAAACCAATCTTTACATAGACTAGAAATTATAATAACGGTAACTGCCTGAAATAGTTCAGTGGTATATTCATTGGTGTTCTAAACTAACTGTAGTCAGATCCAGTCTTACGTCTGTCAATATCTTTTGCAAGTATAACTGAGTACAACTTCAGAACCTAAACCTGGCCACATAAAGCATACAAAAATATACTTCAATCCAAACCCAATGAAATATGTTTAAGTTGCTACGTAAGTGTTAAATGAAGCTATATAGCAGTCTGAATTGCTCTAGAGAGAAGCTGATATTGTGTTGAGTACTAAACAAAACGTAACTAGTTGAACAATTGAAAACAAACAAATAAAATGTCAAATCAATTTCCATGTTTACAAGTGGAGCAGCCCAGTTCAGTCAGGTACTGAGAAGGTGCTAGCCCAAAGCGAGACTAGTATATAGAGCCACGTGATACAAGCAGTACGACAAGTCCTAATTAAGGACAAAATACCATTGTGTAGGAATAAGGTATACAAGGGAAACGTGACCTCCCTCTTTGGGTGTTAAGTGGTTTCTTTTTTATCTACTACACAAATGGATAGACGATAAGATACCAAGTTAAGAATGTTGCTAAAATTGTTTGCAAATGATAAAATCTAATATGTTCATTCATGCTAAAAAGATGTAGTTGTTGTAAATATAATTAAAGTTTGCTTGATAAGTAAGTCAACGAATGAAAACTTCTCTGCTTGATCAGCCTATTTCAAAACGTGTTAGATAACATTAAAAGCTCATTCAATATGATTACTAAGTCGTAAAAGACTTAAAACGTGTGAATAAGCAAACTGAAATAGAATCTGCTGTTACGGTGGTTTAATAAAAAATGTGTAGGAACTATTCCGTGGTACCTAATCATACTTGAAAGGGTCACAATTCGACTAATCCGTAAATTCGATTCTGTAAAAGTTCAGCTGGACTTAATTACCAGGCTTATGAAGAAACCAACACAGTAGTCAGAGAAGGTTTCATATATAAATTTGTATCCCTTGACAAAGCTTCTTAGCATAATGAATAGAGGTGAAAACGATGTCACCGAGTGATTATTCGTCAATGTACATACCCATTTTGGCCACTGGATAAAATAAGCACGAGTTGGATGTAAGATAGTATCAAATATTTAACACTACACATATGCAAGACACGACACGATAAAGGGAAGCTCCTATATTTATGTACCCGAATAAGTGAAAAATACAGATTTTAAATGTTTATCGTAAGATACTGAATAAATTGTAAACACGTATCTTATCAAAATATAGTTTGGTTAGATACTGTCATTGATTTGGCAAAAAGCCTGTAGCATTGCAGTGCATTCTACAAATTAAACTTGAATATGACATTTCCGTAAATGTGAATGAAATAGTCGAAGATAAATACATTTTAGCACGTAGATGGACAGAAAAAAATGATATCCATGCTGACATACTGGCTCTCTATGATGGAAACTTAAAAAAATACCATTATGTTGGTGTAAAAAGATTATTAAATTGGCATTATCACGAGTAGGTCAACATCATGTGAAGAAATACTAACGTAAAATGTTAGAACTTTGCAAATGCACCAAATATGTTATCGGATCAATAATACAAACAACAAAAGAAAAAACATGTTACAGCGTAGAAACTACGTTAGAAAAAATTATACAATTCGTTAGATATGATGCCTGAATAAATATCAGTTGACAAATTCGGAAATCAGCATCGTTACTTGAATGTTCATAATGTCGTTTATTGTGACTTTACTAATATCATAACATAGTACAAGTGGTGTACTAGCTACTGGCCACAAAAATCGTAATAATTCTAAAAATCAAAATAGTACACACTGGGCAATGCAATCAATTAATCTATTTCCATCAGATCTCTACAGGCACGTCAATTCCATTCACTAAAGTTGCAGGCAATACGTTACAGAGGAAATGATTGCATACATGTTTTTGACAACTATTTGGATAGGATAACGAGACTAGTCCAATGAAAAATGCAAAAACTATAGTATTTACAGTTGACGATAAAAAAAGTTTTAGTTTTACTGACATATGTCATAGCTGTCAGAGTAAACTATTATAAGACAAAGTCAGAGACTAAGAGTACATAACAGAGGTCCTGCTAATAGAAAGTTAATATTAATTTATACACCCAAATACTTTGTGATGTTCCTTCATGATGTCCAAATTAGGACTATTATCGTTCCAATGAGGCGCTTGTAAAATTATGTCAGATAATGCGTTGAAAATACAATAAATCAATTAGAAATATATTTCATTCGGTAAAGATTTCATAGCTGCCAGTGAAGTATGAAAAGAAAATACCGTGAAATGACGATTAGACATCTTTAGGTGGATGGGGCAGTCATTGACCCGGTTGTCTTAAACTTCAATGCGGACAGGTTTCTGGAGAGGATGAAATATTTTCTAAGCATGAAACCTGTTCATTACTGAGACAGATTCACTGAGTATTCTTGAGTATCAAGACACTAGTGACTATCCAAATGACAATATGTTTAACATGCCACAAAGTGATAAAAAGACACCAGATTGTTTAGATGAGTTAAGTAGCAACCAATAAGGAAGTTCAGTGGTTTAAGGGCAAATCTGTATACGTACGGAACTGGCAACGATGAAAGGAAACTTTGCAAAGGTATTAAACAATGTCTATTCGAAAGAATGTATAATCTGATATGTACAAAAATGTATTCTATAATGAGAAAGAAATTTGCCCATGAAAGCATTTGCTCTGGTCGTGCAATCATCAAAAGTCAAGCATATCAATAAACAAAGTAGCGTTGTCTATGTATGATAACACTTGTTTTTGTTTTTACCAACGTACACACATTATGGTAATGCCACTATATTATCTTAAAACAAATGGTTGACTGAGGAGGAAGTTTTAAAATAAATGCATCATGCAGCAGAAACGAAATTCAAAAGTATACATCTGTAAGTTTCAAGACAATGGTTACAAGTACATTCGAAATGCACGTTATACAAATCCATTATGTACGCATTTCCAAGAAGACAAACGAGCATAGCAGGCTCAAACATCTCCGAAAGCCAATCACGCAGTTGCGTATTCATTGGCTACCGAGGATACAAATATCTGTTTTGTGTCATTGATGTGTTTTCCTCAGGTGCCTTGGAGATTTGCTTTGCCATACATAACAAGTTTAGAGTTACTACGAGATCTAAAAGTTCGTCTTTAAACAAAGTTGTGACACCGTCTGCGATGGCAAATGAGGACAGGGGCAATGAGTTTCTCAATGATCATTTAAAAAATAATTGTATTGTAAAATCGACACATTGATTTTTTTTAAAAAGTGATAAAAAAGAGATAAGTTGCCATTGAAGTCCAGTTAAGAATCTGCACCTAATGCAGTTATTTCTATCTAGATGGTTCTATTTCATGGTGTTAAAGATCAAACATTCTTTCAAAGAATATATTGTTCTGAACATAAATTAGTAACCCACTACCATAATAGTTTCTATCTTCACGTAGAACTTGTTCAGAACATTGAATTAAAGTGTTGATTATCACCTACTGTTTGATAAAGCTTAAAATCGAGTAACTAGATGATGTCGTTAAAGTCAGCTTCATCAGTAATACCATCAAGTTTATATCTTATTCCATTTATATTTAAAAGTGAGGGTTTAACAATTGATAGAACATTAATGTTGTTATCCATGGGGCTTGCTGCTTTTCTTAAACCTATTGTTACACTATGATAGACATCCCTGGACTCAACATCATTTTGGATTCTAACTAATTTAATAAGTTTGTCTTGCGAGAATATGAACAGGACAATGATGTAGCCTTTCTCAGTAGCAATTGCAATTATCCAGTTACTCATTTATGTATATATAATGGGAGGGGGCAATAGCTCAGCTGATAAGGCATTACCATGGTCTTAAAATAAGTCCTAGAAAAGAGCGAAAAGCAACATTCTTTGTAAAAGTCAACAAACGAAGAAATATTTATTTCCCTAGTATACAAAGTGAAAAATAAAAAAAGAACGTACGGTATTGTGAAAAAATTACAAATAATCCTATAATTTTTAATACACGTCCTATTATTTAAAGTTCTGAACAAACGTTAGAGACACTCCAAAATAAGAACAAAGCTGGAAGTGTTGCTGTTGTTGTGGTGGCCTGTGTCGTAGTGATGTGCCAAAAGTCTCTTGTTGAATCACAATCCAAGAATATATCCTTATTTAAATCTCACTATAAATCCAAGTATCTATTTCCAATAATGTTATTTTGGGGCACTTGTTATTTCCAGAGAAGAAACACTTGCATTGAATAATCTGAATAAATGATTTCCAGCCCATATGAAATACTGGACACAACAATTATACAATTGATTCTTTTCAGATCTTAAAGCACAAATAAATAATTTTTCCAGTAACAAGCTTATATAATCATCTACCTGACCTCAGATCACAATTAGCAATGCCTATAAAAAATATTACTTCATGGAAAATTTCATTCTGGAAGGTTCCAAATGTTTTACAAGATACAGTCGTAGTTATAATTAGACGTCTATTACTAAATTTATAATAAAGAACCAGATAAACACAAATTCCTTGACTCAGGCATAGAGAAAAAATTAGCTATGTATTAGTTGTTTACAGAATAACAAAAATCAATGATTCAGATCAGGTAGAACATAAATTTGATTTTTGACAAGGCAAATCCAAGATACAATTATCCACAACATATAATGAAATAAAAAACAAAAAAGTAACTAACAAAAAATGCAAAGTAAATGTACATAACAAAAGCACAGGTATTCCAAATGCTGTTGGCTCGATACCTGCCCTGAACAATTTGGGTACGATTCTTCATCGTATCCTTAGAAAAGGTATTTTGTTCTCATTTCCTGAGCATGATATGGACACTAATATGTAAAAACTGTGTTAAAACCATAAAAACAAAAACAAACAAAATATCACTTGTAATGTTGTATCATAGGAAGTTTTCTTTTGTAGCTAAATCTGAAATACGCAATACTAAGAATGTTAACAAATATTAACATATGAACATATGAAATAAAATCACGAATTGTGAGTAAATTCAACATTATTTTAATAAAACAAGACAACTGTCAGTGAAAACTAATGATTCTATGTTTCATTTCCATATGTAAACAAATTCTAAATTTGAACGAAAAATGTAATACAGTTTAACAATTGTTAGCATGTGGTAACTTAATTTTACCATGCAAAAGCTACATGCTTTTATTCTTGTTATTGGCACTGTAATAAAGATGAAAAAGAATCAACGGATATAAAATACTGAATTTATTGATACCTATATCATTGTATAACTGAACCATTAAAAAATATTAAATAAATCAAAAACAGCAATGATTAATTAACAAAAACGACAAAATAACAACCAGAATTCTATATAATCAGAAACATACTGTATATCATAGATTAAAACTATATGCTTAGTATGCATGAATTCAAAGCTATATACAAGTTTGATATTAAATTTAAAAGTATATGCTTGATATGTATGAATTTAAAGTTATATAAGTGTAATATTGTCAAATGTAAAATGATCCAATATTCCTATAAATAGCAATATTGGTGATGAATATTTTCGATATGACTCATCTTGCAGATAATGAGTTCATAGTTCTAAGACTGAGCAGTTAAAGAGGCAGTAATATAAATAGCATATTGCTTATTGATGGAGAGAAAGAGCGTAAAACTAAGTTGTGGTCAAACTATATTAAGGATCTATATTAATCTATGATATACAGCTTACCTAACTTATGAGGCAATAATAATGACTATTAAAGCCAAGAGATACTAAAGAGGTAGACGAAAAAAGAGAAGACGGGAATAGGGGTGAGACCTAATGCAACGAGGCTCTGCGAACCTATTCAGGTAATTATATCACAGATCAATTTTCAATCAATAACATACAGATGAACTAATGCACATATGTTAGCCATTTGTATCACATAATGCCTTTATCCACGTTAAATGTACAAATTATGCTTCTTTATCTATGTAAATATAATATACATATATATATATATATATATATATATATATATATATATATATATATATATATATATATATATATATATATTCATTACTTTAGAAGCAAAATGTAAAATAATTTCTTTTTCTACAAATCATCAAAAAGATTAAACACTACCAATAAAATCTTATTCATGAGGTAGGAGACACAAGTAAAACGATATAGATATTAACATTTTGTAAAATGCATATAAAATATAAGAAATATACATAAACTGTTTAAAAAAACGTGAAACTCTAGCCAAGGTCATCCTCTTATGTATAGAAGTACATAGACCAAATTCCAATATGTCGACATCAGGCGTATTTTGCATCCATTACAAACGATCTAGTTTGGGATGGATGCACGTTCGCACTAAGGGGCGGAAGGACAGCAGTAAAGACTTATTATTTTCAACCAAACAGATACATTGGAGGTGTATGTTTAAAATGGCACTTTCTATTATATCTCACTTCCACAAGAGACCTTCAGTATGTTTTGACCGACGAACCACGATACAGTTCTTATAGGTAAACGTGTATACGTAAAATACATAGTGTACGAGGTCGAGATATTTTAATTTGTTACTTTCAAAGGTTATTTCTTGTTAAAATGATCTGCAGTTGCCACATTAAATGCTTTTGGTGTCACCTTTCTTTACTGAACAACAAAATTAAGCAACAGTTCATAAAATATAATATACCGCGTCATAACATTTGCACAAATCTGCACGATAAAATTATGGAACTCTTTTCCTAAATTATGTATAAATATTTATTATATTGTATACTTATTTGTAACTGTAATGTAATCAAGTTTAAAAACTTAATCTGAGATGAAAACTAATAAAAAAGAAATAGTATACATACATACATACATACATACATACATACATACATTGATACATACATACATACATACATACATACATTGATACATACATACATACATACATACATACATACATACATAACTCCAAACGGCAGACACACTTCTTTTGATTGAAACATACATGCATATAGTTTATATCCAATAAAATTAAATCAAATGTCACTCAGATGGTCAGATATATAATACATCGGTGCTTGAATGCTATAAAATATTTTGCGAGGCATAAATTAACCTTAGTAACCCAATGTCCGTCTTACGTACCGATGAATTCAATAGAATATTAATGTATCGTCTTTTTACTTTTTTGTAGGATAGACGATTACGTGCTCCTAATGATTAGCTACAACAGGTCACTGATCAACATCTAAAAAGAAAATTAGCATGGCATTTTAAAACGTGAATTAAAAGCGTTGCCATGGATATATTTGGTACTTCCGCACTATCTCAAAATATATCACTCTATAAAGTACTACTTGCCTGTCAGTATACAGCTATGTCCCTTGTTCGAATCTGTCTTCTCCAGTAATATGTAGTGTCAATTTAAATTTTGTTCGTACAAATCCATAATTTCCCTTATATCCAACCACTTACAACAAATCTACTCCCAATCCATTCAACAATACAGCAGGAATATGATGTACCTGATATTTTTCGTTCTCTCTCTATCTCCGTCTCCCCCCTCCCTCTCCTCCCCCCCCCCCACAATATATCTCAAGAAATATACGTCTTGACTCTTTCCTGGATTGGTTTCCAGCATTCTGGACAGAGAGATACTTCCATGGAACATTGGTCACACAAACAAAAATGTGTGCAAGGCAGTACAAGGATAGCTTTATTCCTTTTATGGCAGCGCTTACACATCATCCTGGATAATAGCATCACATTCTCCTCCAACAGAAATCCAAGCTGTGCATCTAAGACAGAGGAAGAAACATGCTTTAAAGATCTTGGTTGTAAAGATGTTACAAATTGTAAACCATCTAAATATTTATACAATATGAATACATCGATATGGAGAATAATCATTTAGCTCACTACAATACGCTTTTTACTGGGTTTTTTTCACAGTTTGAAAATTTCATAAAACATTCGTTTCTATGGCAGTAAGTGTTTCAAACTATGTCAAATAGATGTAAGAAATCGTTGGTAAACTTATATAAACAGATCCAAAACATATTTGTAGACACAATCGGAAATATATTTCGATAAGAATACTCACGGACGGCAGTTTATGAAACTGTCGTATGCGCGATATAAAAAATCTTGAATTTTAAAAACTTTGACACGCGTTTATTCGGTCAATATAATTAACTTTTGCTCTATCAAATTATTACATCGTGACCCGATACATAAAACAGTTGTCGTCTGAGACGTCGAAACGTCAGGAACACCTTTCTTACAAGTCGGAAGTAGTTTTGTAGAAACAAAAGACTACAAGGTTACCAGTAAATAACCAGAGGGTATATGGGTAATAACTATGACGGCAACATTCAAATGACGCATATTATTTGTTGGTTTCATTTACGTGATTTAACACAAATGATGCAGCTAATATATTCGACAACTATTAAATTTCGCATTACAGTTTTGTGGTGTGAAATTAAACGTTTCTATATTGATTAATACTTAAAATCTTCTCACTATAAGCCTCAGAAGACGCATTGCTTCGAATGGTGAGGGTCTGAATTACCTTTTCAATATTGTTTTACATGTTTTCTCTTTGATTTTGAAAACAGTTTATTACGCTCTTTATCGTTTCTAAAATGCGTACCTTTGTGTTCTTCTTGAGCAATTTCATTATTATTCGAAATCTTCGTGGAAGAAATTTCTTCAGTCGTTTCTTTCTTTCTTTCTAAATTTTGATTTTTCTGGTCAGGATTTTCTATGTCATCTGTAGGTATGTTGATTTGCATGTCTTCGTATGACAACAAAACATCCAGTATGCTCATAGCAGTAAGCGAATCATGTCCTGTCAACCAGAAGCAAAACATCAAATATCGACAGCACAATAATGAAATTGCCTTAACGTTTCTGTTTTGCAGTTTTTCCAAGCTTGCATCTTATCTACTCAAATGATTTTGTTTGACAAGCAAATGATCTTTATTATAATCAAAATATATGTATTTGTTAACTGTAGCAAACCTTTCTTCCTTAGTTCAGTAATGGCCATTTTCACCGCCTGTTTGGAATATCCGTGATCCAGGACTGCCAAAACCGCTGGAATATTCATGTCCAGTTCCCATTCTTGCTGTTTTGTTTCTGCAGTAATAATAATAATAATGATAATAATTATTATTATTATTATTATTATTATTATTATTATTATTGTCGTTGTTGTTGTTGCTGCTGATTTTACCGCATTAGTCATAAATTAATGCAAAGTTTAATCTTCTTGTCAGATTACGTACTAATCAACTTCCTATCAATTATCTCATTTCAGTCATTTTCATTCTGTAGCGACCGAAATCTATTCAAAGCTTTTATCTCAAAACAAAATATTATTTTTTAAAACTGATTATAGCATACGACTGTCATAGCACAACCAAAAGCTAATACATCGCTACTAATAAATCTAATTTACACAAGACAGATTTTTTTCTTCTTCTTATGTCTCGTGGTTTCTACATAAAATACTATTACAGTGAAGACATTATTGTACCAAGGTATCATTAATATTATCATGGAGATACTGTATCATAATATATGTAATATTATCATGAAGATATTATTGAACCATGGTATCAGTAATATTATCATGAAGATATTATTGAACCATGGTATCAGTATTATTATCATGGAGATATTGTACCATGATATATGTAATATTATCACGAAGATATTATTGAACCATGGTATCATTAATATCATCACGAATATATTATTGAACTATGGTATCAGTAATATTATCATGGAAATATTGTACTATGATATATGTAATATTATCACGAAGATAGTATTCTACCAGAATATCACTATAACCTTACATGCCAGAAGCAGTGTCATTTCTGATCAGACGTAATTAGTTCAACTAATGCTATATGCGTAAAGAAAATATATAAATTTACTTTCTTCATCGATGGTCATCTTATCTAGTCTTCTGATAAGACCTTCTGAAGGAGCTGTCGTTTCCGTTGACGCTGATGCTGTTTTCTTGGGCTAAAATGCATTAATTTTGGGGTGGTAAGTGTCTACGTTTGCAGCAGATGTTCCGGAATAATAATTCCTCAAATATGCTTTGCATATAATCTTATAGAGAATATATGTGCACAAAAAGTCGTAATCTGGTTGAACCCGAAGATTCAGATACATATTGATGTTGGACTTCAGAGTCAAGACTCAATGATGTATCGCGTCATGTAGTTAAATTTGATGACTTTCGATGAGTTTATTAATATTGTATTTTAACATTCCATCGTTTACTAATAATGACTTTATTAATAAACAACATTTGAGCTATAAGACTGGATGATGGGATATAGACCAACATGTACCGTCGCTAAATTTATAAGCAAGTAAATTTTCAGAAACATCAGCACAACTGCAAGTATAAATTTGATTATTTTTTTTAAAAATCATAAAAGTTGCTAACTTCTTTAATTATACCAAAGGCATGAAGATAACGAGACTGTTTGAATAGCTTTCAGGTGACACTTCTACGAGAATAAAAAGTCCAATGCCTTACTGTAATGAAATGTGTATTGCCAAATAAAAAAATTGAACTTCATATACTGAAAGGTTATAATTATTGCTGTCGTGAACACTGTTTCAAATAAATAAAATACGCCAAGGAGTGAACTGATGTGCAAAACATTTGTTTTTATTTCGAATGTTTTCAAAATATATGCTATCAAGCAAACCAAGTACAAAGAAGGGTGATTCTGGAATGTGCTTGACAATAATACGGATGTGTGCATTATTTTAATTTTCTTCACTGAACCCATGTTTCATGCGAGAGATGGGAAAAGACACAATTAAGAACACAGTAAAATAATTTTACAAACCTTGTTATTTTCAGCTGCATTCACCTCCCCACTCAAAGGTTTATAGTTGGACTGTTCAAGGTGTGGACAATCTGGAAACCATTTGTAATGTTCTTCCCACGGATCATCCCTCGGCACCCAATTTTTTAAGCCACCGTCACATGCATAGCACCTGACAACGTCACCATGCCCTAATCGTGTCAAAGAAAGAAAGGTAAGATGTTGAGACAAATAATTCATATGAACTTAAATTCATATGAATCGGAATCGATTCCTACGTTTTTACATGTAACGCGTTAACGGAGTTAGTCCTCGATTTGCGCAGTCTCGCGTGGCAGATTGGAAAGATTCAGAACGTCACAAACCCAATGATTATAACGTCTTCATTTTTAAAGGATTTCAAACATATAACTGTAACGAACGAACACCAACAAATCTAATGTCAGAATCTTTTGAGTTGTAATATTTAGTTTTATGTTTTCAGACAAGTAATGAAAGACGTTTTAGATTAAAAGAATAAAGTAGAAGAAAGACATTTCTCTCTCTCTCTCTCTCTCTCTCATATATATCTCCAATAATATGTATTAATTTTCATTGTCATTAATTTATTCACAGTGAATAATTAATTTATTCACAGGGAATAAATTCAGTACGTAGTTGCGTATTTCTCAGTCATGTGTGTGTGTGTGTGTGATTCGGATTTTTAACCTAGCTTCAACAATTTTTCGGACATATCGCTACGATGTCTGCATTTTGACAGTTTAAAGTGATGTCTAGCACTGTGGCATTATGCCGTAGACATGTAGCATCATGACCCACGCAGTCACATAATCCTGACACCAGGCCGACCAGTCCCAACACTAACCTCTTCATTCGGAGTGCTAGCAAGGCAGCTGTTAGTACCATATTTAAAGTCTTTGGTAAGTCGGGGTTCGAACCTGCGACCTCCCGCATCCAAGACGGACGCTCTAACCACTAGGCCACCAGAGCAGTATTATATATATATATATATATATATATATATATATATATATATATATATATATATATATATATATATATATATATATATATATATATATATATATATATATATATATATATATATATATATATTGGTGGTGAAGTGATAATATTTTAGAGAGATAGAACCCTTGAGACTATTACTTGCAGGAGAAAAAGATACTTGATATTGTTTTCGTATAAAATGGTTCAATTTCTTTGCAAGTTATGGTATACAAGAAGCTATACAATATTTATATCAGATCAGCAGCGTTTATAGATGTGTTTCATGCTGATGTTAAGGCCTGGACCTGATATGCATTTTTTTCAGTTTCCTTGAGATTGAGACATTTATCACGCATGTTTATCTAATTACTCTCGTTTTTCTTGCTGTGTAATTTATGACGTTATTCGCATGGTAGAATGTGAGGAAAATGAACACGCTAAGCAACTGAAACTAGAGAAGGCTTGCAATTCGGATGAGAGTACATGTATTTCATCTTTTATATTCGATGACATTAATATGAAAAATAGCATAGCTATATGGCAGTGACTAACATTGTACGAACATTAAGAGAAGTTAAGTAATGATGCACTAAATATTAGAAAATTCTGATTTTGAAAATTGTTCAAACATATTTGGATGAGACGCAATAAATAATACAATTTTGATTTTCAACTATAATTTCATTTTTGTTGGTGTTCATTTAAGAGAGGGTTGACCTTATCGAAATCGTTTGCAACGGAGTTACTTTGTAATATATAAATCCCCATACCTGTGTAGTAGAATCCGGCAGCAGCAATTGTTTTGACATTCACACCAGAGATAAGAGGGAATCTTCCAAAAGTTGACAGTCGTACGTGATAGGATGAATATTCTGGAAATAGAATTTTCTTTATCTCAAACTTTGATTAACTTTTCTCTGAAAAAAGTTCATACATAAAATTGATAATATTATTCTACATTAGCTTTTCTTGGTAAGGGCCCCCACGTGGCCAAATGGTCAAAGGTATTTGCTTTTAGAGAACACAGACATCTGAAATTTGTCCGCATTGGTTCGAGTCCAAGACGCTGCCAACGTGGGTGTGAGAGAAAGCTTGCAACTAGGTTACCGTGGTTCGATGGTTCTTCCCGAAGTTTATCCCGAGTTCATCCTACACCAGATATACTGGCCGCCATGTAATATCATGTGCTGAAAATGGCGTTAAACCCACCAACAAACATTATATGGGTACAATATTATTATTATGTCATAAAAGCATTGGCCGTTACGTATTCCACAGTTAATGAATCAACTATGTTGTTTCTGTATTGCATTTCCTATATTTTGCTTATGCACAACAAATCAAACAGGCGATGGGGAGGCTGTTTTGGTTTTTGTCTCTTTTTTGAGTTTTGAAGAATCGCGAATCGCTTAAAAGAACGTTTGACCGTACAGCTGTATCAAATTAAACTTTTCGAAAGATGTAGCAAATACGTGTATAAGAAATATTATCAGTAATATCTAAACATTTCATAATGTAAGCAATAGTGGTATTGCATATTTGAATAGAAAACTATCTTTGACTTCCCAAAAACTATTGGCATGTATTTGTGAAGAAAATCAGCTTTGCAGCAAAAATATAGCTGTAGCAGATAAAGTTAATTCAAATAATGATAATAATACACAAAAGAAATACAACTATTTTTCTAAGTTCATCTGGAGACAGTCACATGACTTTTATATGTTCTTCTTCTACATTTCCTCTTTTGTTTGTCGGATCTTTCAATGTTCAGCTCAATATACGAATAATATGCAGATTTTATATATATATATATATATATATATATATATATATATATATATATATATATATATATATATATTAAGAAACATTTCCTGAAAGCTATTTTGTAAAGAATTGCCTCAGTTTATTTTATTTAAAAAAATTGGATGTCTCAATCCTTTGATTCCTTTCTCTGAAAACGATACAAAAATCATGTAATGTTTATTTCAAAAATATGACGCGCTCTTCCGAAATGATTTTATCATTTTGTTAAGAAATATTTTAGTTTCTGTCAATTTTTTAAATGTATTACTCAAGCGACGAATACTTGAATGAAACTGGTTCTTACCCGTGGTCATCAAACGACTTTACAGGCGAACAAAGAAAATATACTACTATCCCCTTGACCTGTTAAAAGAAAATTGATATAATAGTGAATAATAACAGAGAATCTTGTATATAATGTACTTGAGAGAATCTGACAAACTTATAGATGTTTACAAATCTTTCCATTGCTTTAAAAAACCTATGCTAAAATCATATATTTATCTCAGTTTAATAATATTAAAAAGGATTAATGCATACATTGATAATGCTTTAAAAAGATGAAGCAAAGAAAAATATAAAAGTTAAAGTTCATTACAATGAAAATATCAACATATTTCCATTATTCTGGTGGAATAAATCTCATGAGTCATTCTGTTTTGAAAATGAAAAAATGGTAAATAGGCATTAAATAAGAACAACGTACGTTCTTTTTATAAATACCTGTGCATGTTATATATGCAAGGCATGTATATCCGTATTAGTTACGTGTTTATGTGCGCACGGGTATGTGTGATATCTGTAATTCTGTAATACACATTACCCTGACAATAATATAAAATATCACTCAGAGACATCATTTAATTATTCAAATATCTTGCATTGTATTAATACATGGCTTTATAAAAGTGTACGTGTATTGTATTTCATAACTTTGCTTATAGTGCATTTAAGTAGACATCGGTGCTTCCTCTATGTGTAAATGGTTGATACAACACGTTCTCAAATTTGAAGTCATTGTATGAATATTATATGTGAATATATACATTAATTTACAACTGAATGTGATTTATAGGCCCAATAAGCAGAGTGCTTTAGGTATATATATTATTGTCATTTATATTTGTTTACCAGGCGCATGTCATGTCAGTATTATAAAATATTTACCTACTGACCTGCTTACTTTTATAGTTTTGTTTAATCTTGAGTGCTGGTTGTAATTTATGTGGATTAAATACATTGGATATTTCGTTCCATACATGTATTTCTGCTGGCATTGCGTAACATGAGAGTGAAGAAAATTACTATTAAAACACAAATCAAATCTTTGGGAAAAGAACAACTATTGTTTAAAATATAGTTTTATTTTATATTTGTAGGTACTCCAATGAAATGATGCAACATTGGCCATAAATGACACGGTTAAAATTCCTAAAACTTTGAAGTTAGACTTAGATTTATATTACAAATTCAGTCACTGAAAATCAGGATTAAATCCGTGCGAACATTTTAGAAGGTCTGGAGACATATCACATTGACAGATTGTTCATGTCTGAATATTTCTTGCAATTAGGTTTTGATAAAGCTATTTCGCAGTTTCAAGTAAATCCTGTCTCAAACTTTTGTGAATCCTAACTTCAATTTCAAACTTTCGAGGTATTTTGTTTGTAAACTACAATTTAATATTTTAATTCACTCTTCACTTTCAACGAGTGCTTACTTTGGGGCATAGCAATGAAATGCTGGCCTTAATTTTGAATCTATTCAACTTTTACTGAGCGGCGGCATTTTGATTTGAGTACGTACTGAAAGTCGATAGTCTTCGTGATTTGCTAAGGTGCAGACGAGGGGAAAACATCATATGGGTGTCGCCTAAAGATGCATCTGGTTTTGAATTACTGCTGGTTCATGTCCCTGTCATTCGGAGATGCATCCGAGCCTACTTCTTTTAACCAGCTTGTACATAATAAATTAGAAGCGTGCACGAATTTCGATATTTTCTGTTTCGTGTAGAACAATTTGTTTTCTGGATATGTGAACATTAATATAATCATGTTGCGAACTCAGCAAAGAATTAGGCACTAACCTTTACCTGACTAGTTCCCTTGTATTTTATTAAGAATGTACATGTGATATCAGAATATATAGCTATTATAACATGCCATTATAGTTATGCCTTTGTGTAAAAATTATACGAGCAAATTTATGAAGCTTGCTAAACAAATGAGAATATACACTGCAAATCTCGTAAAATATCTCGCTTTCGACCTTCATTACCTTCCAAACAATTTTGATCTAAGGCTGGAGATTCTGGTAGCAAGATCGATATTTATAGATCGTGATAAGTCCAAAGTGTCTCTCTGATAAAACAAAAATAAAAGAACAAATACTTAGTCTCTATAGATAATTAAAAATTCAGGTAAATTCATCTCTTGGTTTCTAAACGAAATGCACTTCGTTTTAGATGGATTAAAATTTGATACCCAATGAATAGCTTATTTTCATAGTTTTTGAAGGCCATCATTTGAAAATACTTCGATTAATAATGGGTCAGAACAACTGGTCTGAGCAGGAAATTCTCTTCAATATGCGTTTGAGAAAGTTTAAACTACGTAATATCATCAATGTAAGCAAATATAGGAGTGGATCAATAACACATCAGTGACATAAAATACATTTACATGTCCCACACATGAAAATCCGTTGCCGGTGACTTTTAGAGTTGCAATAGTTGTTTATAATATTAATTAAATGAGTAGGATTTCCTCCGGTCTTTGATTTCAATAAGACTTTTTTTATACCACACTATATCAAAGGATTTATAAATTTTATCATAAAATGATAATTGAAAGATCATTACAATATTTGGTTTCTACATACTACAAAAGAACGTATGTGATTATAATTACAGTTAATATTACAGTAAAGTAAATGATAAAAAACATTGATAGGGATCTTTGTACAATGCAACAATATGCATTATGTTTAGCACACATACAGGAGGAATAAACCATAAGCCAAGCTTTCGACCTGCAAATTAAAGCGAGAACCAAACGTTATCGATGATTATATATACACACTGTGTACGTGGCGTTTTCTACATGATACACGTCAGGACATGTTAAGTCGTTCAACTCTTGTTTGGTCATACCATTGATATTTGCGTAATTTCAGTACATGTTTGAGGTAATTCAGTACTAGGAACGTATTGTAAATTGAATCAAGGTTATTTCCCCAACAAAAACAGTCATCAATACGTAGCGATATATATATATATATATATATATATATATATATATATATATATATATATATATATATATACCCCTTTACAGTTATCAACCGCTCCGGTGGCCTAGTGGCTAGAGCGTCCGCATCGGATGTGGGAGGTCGTGGGTTGGATCCCCGGCCGAGTCATACCAAAGACTTACTAAAATGGTACTAACAGATGCCTCGCTTGGCGCGCAGCATTAGGAGTTTAGTGGTTGGACTGGTCGGCCTGGTGTCAGGATAATGTCTGCAGCATGATTCCCCGGTGCTAGACATTACTATAAGCTGCCACACTGCAGACATCGTAGCGATATGACCGAAGAATTGTTAAAGCTACGTTAAAAATCCAAGTCACACACACACACACACACACACACACACACACTTTACAGTTATAACGAGCACTTGCCTGTCTTCGTTGTGTTTCAAATGTACTCAGCTAATGTGCCCCTACTTAATATTACGTCGCTATTTATATGGTATTGAATATTCCAAATATAACTTCCCGATATAAATAGTATATGACTTGATTCGCTCATTGAATTCCTTGTTGATTACTCAGGTAGATTCCAGACGATTGCACGTGATTATGAATCACATGCCAGATATGTTGATTACTCATGGTAGTTTCCAGACGATTGCACGTGATTATGAATCACATGCCAGATATGAGCATATATTAATTTTATTTCAGACAAGAAAAGAAGAAAGGCAAGAAAGAGGAATATTTATCATCAGTAAGACATATGATTTAATTGGATAATCTGAAGTGAGCAAAACAAGGTAGCACCTCCACGTTATGGAACGTTTTATGAATGTACAGGGGCGTAGAGAGCGATCATGAGCCCTGGGGTAAGAAACACCCGGGCCTCTCCTAGTTCTTATTCAAACAAAATGTTTGTTTTATAACATTTAAAAGTGTTTTTAAGCGGGGCCGCCTTATGGGCTAGGGCTACGGGGATATATCTGTGGTTGCCCACCTCACCCCCACCCCCCCACCCCCGTCGGTCTTGTGACTCTACATTTCTCCTACGTGTGATGGAAACAGTAAAATTTGAAGGCAATATGAAACAAGCGACAGTGAAATTATCCTCATGTGCATATTTGAAGTACTTCACTGGAAAATGAGTTGCAACTTTTTATGCTGATTTCTTGAGTTGAATTTCATTTACACATGTAAGTGTGCGTGTTTCTTTTCTTTTTTGTGTTACAAACTGTTGCTGATTTTGCATTTAGACGTGTTTACCTTTAGTGTTGTGTTAATTATATGCACCGAATTATCTGTAGTTCTTGATAAGTAAGCATATGTTGCTGTTTAGTATTCCGAGTATGAATATATGTTTGTTCAAAGTCTGCTATATATGCGGATTTCAGGCTTAATTACAATAATATATTACGCCTATGTCCATAGGTCTAAACCAATTGTGAAGACTATTTATATATCTCTTTATCTTTCATAGTCGTTTGCTTTTGTAACATAAACTTATAAAGTTGTTTCACATCATTCACATGGATTTTCATTTTCGGTATATATATTTATTTATATGCCAGTGTATAAGACATATTATAATGTTGAATGAACGTACTATTTTAAGCCCTGTAAATAATATGGCTATGGACGATAAAACTGACCGGAAGAACATGAATTATCATCACTTATGGTCATTAGCTCTTCTGCCAG
This sequence comes from Sinohyriopsis cumingii, assembly GCA_028554795.2. Taxonomy (NCBI): domain Eukaryota; kingdom Metazoa; phylum Mollusca; class Bivalvia; order Unionida; family Unionidae; genus Sinohyriopsis; species Sinohyriopsis cumingii. The sequence continues at coordinate 5,138,335 of JAPYKE020000076.1, read as the reverse complement.
GCATTAATACCAGCATCGTTGGTTTCTTGCTTTATCTTACGGGAGGGAAGTAATATAGACAAATGGGGGTTCTGGCTCACTTTGATCACTGAATGATGAATGGGTGAGCCAGTGATCTCCATGGAACTATACTACTGTGGATCACTCTGGTGATTGATGGGAGTTCTGGCTCATCTTGTCATGTTGGGGGTTCTGTCTCACTTTGTTTTTCTTATGTCTTTGTGTCCATGAGCGAGTGTGTGAATGCCATCGGTGGAGTACCCTTTATCATCAAAACGGCATAATCCGTTTTTGTTGATGAGTGTGGTGGAGTTTTGGTGTTGTTGTGATCTGAAAGTTCTCATGGAGAAGTACTGAAGATTACCCTGTAGTGATTGTGTATAATGGTGATGGGTTGCTGTTTGGACTGTGACATGATTTTTGACACCTTTTGGCTTTTTTCATGAGGATACCATCGTCGCGTGTAATGCAGTACATTTTGGATCAAGTCCTATTAATTTCTTGATGTGTACTCCACAAGTTTTATCGCTGAATTTTCATATCACGTTTTTATTGTCGTTGCAGTGGAACGGATGGTTTGATGGATAATCGCTGAGGTCGAAGAGTTCCTGATGTTGATAAAGGTCTGCGTAGATGTCGTCGGTATTAATTTTGTACACGAGCGATTCGCTATCGGTCATCAGTAGTGTGGCTTTGTTTCCGTACTTATGCCTGATGAAGTCATAGTGAAACTCCAGCATGAGCATTTTGGAGAGACCTAGAACAGCTGCTCCGACGTAGATATGTTTGTCCAGCAAGAGATTAGTTTTTTCTGGATTCGATCACGACGAGTTCTTCATCAAAGATTTTCATGGTGACAAAGGCATGGATGACCACGAGCTTATCTCTTCGACGCTGGTTATTAACTATCTCGATCTTCTTACTATGTCTGATGTTTTACAGTTTTTCCGAAAACACTATTATTCATGAGTTTATAGAAGTCTTTCTCAAAGTTTCTGGTAGCTTTGGAGAGTTGTATTGTGTTGAGATCGATATAGTAGGATTTCATCCATGGAGATTGACGAAACTTGAGGACCTGATGCACCTTTTCAAGAACTAGCCCATTTTTAAGAGCTTGTGCGTGTGGTGAAAAACGCATTTTGTAATGGGTTTCGTGGTCAAGATTGGGTACAAGTCTTTTGACCGTAACCTCTCCTAGTCATAACTGCTTCTTTTGTTTGAGTTGTTTTTGAGAAAGACTGAGTTGTCGACGAAAATTCTTTCATCGCAGAAGGGATAGTTGTTGTGATGTTCGTGGAGGTGTTCTGTATGGGTATGATCTGCTTCGACGAAATATTTATAGCCATTGAGGTATTCTGCCAGTCTTTCGTGGAAGAATTGTTCTTTGCTTATCCAGTGAAAATCTCCATCAGGAAGTGCTTATGACATGGGCAATTCATAGAGATTGTTAGAATCCAGGTAGAAACTATACACTGGTGGTTTAGTGGGATCGTAGTTTTCCATGTATTTATTGTTGGCAACAGCGTGCTTTTTGCTGACGACAGAGATACCTCCTCGTATTTTTTTTTCGATGAACATGAACTTATCTGGGTTGGTGAAGAATTCTAAGGTCACACTGGTATGCTTGAGTAAAGCATCCTATGAGAGTCCCGGTGATGAGAAATACGAGACTGGATCGACTTGGTAACGGCTTAATCATGTGCGTCTTAAATTTGCAAACACATCTGCCACTAAGAGCACGTCCGTGTTGAGATAAACATCGTGGTAATCTCCGAGCGTTTTGCAGTTGAATTCGTTCCATATCTTGCACGCGTACTGATTTTCCTCGTCCGTGACTCCTGTCAGGCTAATATGAGAATAAGTCTTTTTGAGGGGGTAGCCACTTTTCGTTGAAGCGTGACGATGAATCCATGTTATCGGTGTCATTAACTATTTTTTGCTTGAGAAGGCAAGCCTAGTGTCCAAATGTCTTGTCGAGGTGGATAAATTTTGAACAATTTTTAACGTGTTCTTGCAGCGACTTGGACGTTAACTGGAATTAATCGATGAATCGGAGAACTCCAATGGTGTTTGACATGTACGTTTCGAAATTGATGGGGATACATTTGATCTTATTTTCCACTTCAGCGAGAATCTGCCTGATGTATGGATGATTGCGAGCTGCTACGATAAAATGTGCATACTATCCTCGTAGATTATGAGCAATGACTGGAAGGAAATATGGATCCTTGAAGCGTAAGTTGCAGTCAGTGTGTGCAGCTCCTCGATGGTCTCCGGTGATGTGACAGTGGTATCTCACTTTGTGGTCATGGGGTTAAACGTAATGTTCGCAGATGTCGCACCGCTGAGCTGACTTATGTTGCCGCATTTGTTGTGGGATAAGTGAGAGGATAGGGACTGGATTTTTTTTTTGGATCTCATGGATGCATTTCAGCTCTTCAGCGAGTTGTCCAAAGAACCATGGAATGCAGTCCTCACCATGGTACTGCTGATATTCTGACGATAAGGATTCATCGACGGAACAGTATACAGTAAACCCAATCGAGCAAGGAACGTGTTTGTGTTCTACCTGAGTGAAAGAATGGCTAGGATCTGGCGAGGGTTCTTCCACTTTTTTGCAGGATAGCCTCAGAGTCAAAGAGGGTATAAAAAGCATGAGAATATTTCTAGTAATTACGTTCGAACGTGAGCGTCTCATCGCGTAGCATCTGAGCTGTTTGTAATTCTCGACAGTATCTCGAGATGTGTTCATGTAGTCGTGGGTGTTGAGGAAAGCACCGCAAGCATCGATAAAAGAAATATCTCTGATTTTTGTGCTGTGTGTATTGAGATTGGCATAATTGGCTGAAGTCTTAGATGTATACGAGGTGTTTTTGGCAATGCAGTAAACTGATGTTGTGCTGTGAGGCTATTTGGGAGACCATCATCAGATAAACTAGGAACACGTTAGTGGATAGAACTTCGTTGATCACCTCAAGCTTAGGGACATCCTTGATGGATGCTGAAAAAGGTGATTCCAGTGGTTTGGAGTTTGTCAAAATGCGTCTTGTATTTGGGGACGCGATCGGAATTCACCTCTGCAGGATATAGCGCGGAGAGGATGGCACATAAGAGGCAGTAGTTATCATTGCATTTGACGTTGATGCAGGCTTTAGTGGCTAGGATTTGCTTGGGAAGTGGTAATACTTACTTTCACGCAACGGTGTAAATTTGGATGTCGGAAACGAAATATAATTGACTCCAGCAAAGATCCAAGTCAATCCTAACTCCTGATAATCTTCATTGCGACGTAGGATAAAAGACGATGCGATGTCGACGGTGTTGCTAAAATCAACACTGCCATAAACGATCAAGGATTTGGATCTGATCCACACATCGATGTTTTTGTTTTCCTTGACCAGATGAATGTTGAAGGAAACTCCGAGTTTGATGGCTATGTGGGTACGTAGTTCTGCTTGGACAGTTGCGTGTAGAATGATCTGCAGGAGTTCTATGTCGGTTCCGCGCTGAAGGATATGTGCATAATGGTAAAAGAAACATTTGTTGGTGCCTTCGTCTGCTTTTTCAACGCATATAGGGGGTAGAAGACGTGTTACCTGATCGCGCTGACGTTGAAGAGGTTATGTATCGATTTTGAGTAGGTTTTTTTTCTCGATATCAGCTCGACGTGATCGACTTAGATTTTCATGCTGACGTCAAATGAGCTTGGAACGCTAAGCGGTTTTTCCGGTGAGTACTTTGTATTTGTGTCGCAGCTGCTTCATGTACTGCTGTGTAGTGAATATCTTTCGTCCTGCTATGACCTTGTACTCATTGATGAGTTTTCGACGTGGCGGATCATTCCGAGAGACTCCGTCTCCTAAAGCATTGCTTCTGATCATCGCTGTGATGTCTCTTTGGACTCGTTCGATGATCTCATGCAGAGCGATATTGAATCTAGGATAGGGAATAGGAGAACCTGATATCGACTGAGCGATGTCTTTGAGTCGACGAGCGATATCATGACGAAGAATAAAATATCTTCCTCGATCGACACCAACCCGATGTAGAATGCTGCTTCCGGAACGTTATCGAAAAGGTTTTGACGACGTTTATATTCCTATTCAGTACATGTTAACCACTTCTTCGTCAGATAAAACAATGCTTTCAACCATGGCGTTCAAAAAAGTCACTACACGTCGCCAGCGTGAGGATGTCCTAAAAAAGTTTATCGATCAAGAGGACAGCCCTTCGACCACGTTCTCGAAGACAATTTCATTTCAGCGTGATGTGGCTGGATAATTTTTCACGCCCATTCTGACTAAACTCGACGAGGCCAAAACAACTTACAATGTGAAGAAAGATAGTTCCTGGTCATACGCTAAACGACTCAAAAACAGCTAAAAACTTAATAGCGGAATTAGTTCATCCTTCTCCCGAAACTGCATTCCCGTGATGATCGCTCAGGCAGACGCTGCAATCAAAGAAAAGACTTTTAAAAAAGCCAAAACGTGGAAACTTAAGCAAGAAGACAAAAAGCTGGAGAGAAGATATACTGGAGATGAGACGAAGAGGTCGAGAACAAGCGAAAGGTATTATCAGAAGAGAAAGACAAATGCGTCAGTACGAGAAGGAAAAGGGTATCGCCACGGAAATCTCCAGACTGATCACCGAAAATGGAGACACCTCAGCCAAAATCAAAATCAAACCTATATATTCTACGTTGCGAACTCGCATCACTCTCTCTGGAAATTACATCGTGTTATTCGACCTCGCTAACTTCATCGGTTCTCTCCTTGTATTTAGCGCTGAAACAGCCCTTTTACAAAATGGAGTGTACGAAGCATATCTGCCTCTTCATCAACTGCTCGATCGCACATGGATCCTTGTCTTCCGTAGGCTCAGTCACTAACATCACTTATTTCACCACGATTAAAGTCCCACGAGGCTCGCTCATGCAACTTTGACCCAATCCTTTCAGTCACTATCCCGTCACAAACAGGTAGGCAATCTTGGAAATCACCATGTGGATAACCGATCAGTCTCCCAATGCTGTCGATAACAACAACGAAAGAATCACCGATTAACCGCACGTGCGACAAGATGCCGCATAGGGTCGTAAGACGTAGTAGCGGAACACCGCGTGACGTAGCAAAAGATGACTAAAATGTTCGTGGTTAAAATAAAGCAACGATGAGATCTTCACCTGCACATCGACGTAAAATCGTGGGTGAATTCTTATTCACGCTGTTTTCTTCCGTACGAACAGCCATTCCAGGCATTGCTGCCAAAGCTGCCCCAATCGCTGTCAAAGCCATTGAAGCAGGAGCCTCGCTGTCAAAGCCATTGAAGCAGGAGCCACCAGAGCAGCCTCTGCAGCTTGGACGGCCGTAGGACAAAAATGCGAGCAAAGGCATGCCACAATCGACTCCGCCAGCTCAGACTCCCGTGGCAGAGATTTCTGTCTCCAGAGAAGCAAAACAGACGCCATCAGAGGAGCTACTCAAAAACTACTCATGGGGAATGGTCTGCGCAAACGATCTCACGTGACCTAGTCTAACCGCAAGAAAAACGAAAAACATAAAGCATTTCATATTGCGTCATCATGTCGTACATTGCAGCGGATGTCACGCTGTCGCCACAGCAGAAAAGAGTATTACTGCGGATGCTACTCATAAAAGACCTGCCTCCATACGATTAAAGGCGTCTGCCCTCGTCGGACTCGATCGACTCAAACCGACCCAGCGTCAAGTCACTTCAGTCTCTAAATATTCGACAGCTTGAAAAAGTCTTGTTTTGAACTTAAACGCGGATCAACTGCCCAAGCATGTAGGATTTATCGGTCCTTTGCTCACCGATATCGCTGGAAACTTACTGCCAGGAGTGCTTGGCATCGGTAAAGGACTTCAACTGCCAGGCACCACACTTGGCAAGGGAAGGAGGAAAAAGAGTATTAAGTAACTTTCATCTCGCACGTCTATTAGCGTCTCCCTCTTTTCGAGTGGTCGTTTCCAAAGATCAACTTCCAAAATAGATTAAACCCACGTGAGCTGAGTCGTGAACCTCCATAATTATTACGAGAGTTAGGGAATAAACTGGGTTGCTATCGTCAATGATCCTCATTCTAACAATGTCTAGTATATAGATTCGTTTGGCTTATCTCCACCCGAATGAGGTCACACGCTATCTCCAGTCAGCCCATAAAGGAGCAGTCAATAACACCTTACAGCTTCAAGACGTCAATGATAGCACATGTGGATGGTACTGTGTCGACTACGTTCATGGCAAACGTCAAGGAAAATCCCCCGTCAACACAGTATTATCGCTTTTTGTAAAATAATATCATATAACCATCATGGACTCGTGGATTCTCAAGTGTAAAGATAGAACGAAGAGTGTGGACCTTATGGAAGTGGTCAACCAAAATCAACGCCTCATGATCAAATCCAGGTTTGCTGTCTGTGGCTATAAAAAAAGGAAATTTCATCATAAATGTAAAGGAATCTATAATAAACATGCATATCTGCATGTGTGGAAAGAAATCTGTGCGTGGGAAACTGTAAAGGATGTGGTCATAGACGAATCTCGGAGGAACTATGGATGTCCAAGCCCTCATCTGAAAACTTCCAAGACCGCAACGACGATGGACGTTACCAGGATATAAATACACAGGGCCATGTAACCCTTCAGAACAATAACTGGAGCTTCTATCGTCGAGGCATTTCAGAAAATAACACAAACTCTGGGCAGATCATGGAAGCGAATTTTATATATAAAAAAAAGTCTCAGCCGGGCTTCAAAAAATAGCATCACTCTGTACAGCACTCATGATCCTCTCAATGCCTCTGTATCGAACGATTTAACGGAACTCTCAAAAATCGCACGTAGAACAAATTCAGCAGCGATAATACTAACCGATACTTAGATTTCCTTTCAGACCTCATCGACCACTACAATCACACCTGGCATCGATGCATTCGAATGGTACCCAGAGAAACCTCCTCGAAACACAAAACAACAGGTCACAGAGACCTTAATTTTAGATCCATATTCAAAGTAGGGGATCGCGTTAGAATTAGCAGACAAACATCCACCTTCGAGAAAGGAAACAGTCCTAACTGAACAGAAGTCTTTGTCGTCGATACCATTCACAAACCATTCCACTCACATACATCTTAGAGTATTCTTCAGGAGAACCCATCCAAGGGTCCTTTACTAACAAGAATTACAAAAAAAGATCCAGGACATCTTCAGATTTGAAAACGTTACCTCTAGAAAAAGGGAAAAAATCACTTGTCAAGTGGTTTGGCTATCCTGAACAATTCAACTCGTGGATTCCCACTGCTTCCCTCACTAAGATAACGCCTCCGAAATGATCTTATCGTAATGCTCCATCAAACTCTTTTCAGAAGCTGTTCTACATTTCGATGCATGCTCGTAAGGACCCATCTTCTCAAAACAAGCTTAAATACATACAAAATTTTATAAATTTTTCACGATATATCAACTGCACTTGTGTTACCTTATTCAACCAGTAATCAAACTCAATTCGCTGGGGATCCGAGAAATTAAAACGCTTCAACTTATTCCTGATATAACACTTCTGATTGTACCTCTGCACAGGACGCTGATGAGGGTGAATACACCTCACCCACTCCTCTTCCTCCTCTTCACTCTTCTCACAATAAATCATCTATGGCACATAACTCAGATCATTATTTGTATATGCTATCAACTCGTTCGTACGCTTTAACCATTCCTGAGACTCCTCCTCACTCCACTCGGGTTGAGGACTCCTCTCACTCAGACCCAACTTGTCCACATGCCAGGGATAACACTGAAGAGATATCTTCACTATACTACAATCGTTTCTCCAATAAGAAAAACAAAGTGAGACAGAACCCCTATCACAAGATGAGCCAGAACCCACATCAATCACCAGAGTGATCCACAGTAGAGTAGTTCCATGGAGATCGCTCGCTCACCCATTCATCACTCAGTGAGCAAAGTGAGTCAAAACAACCATTTTTCTAAGGAGGGTTTTTGTGCAATACATAAAAATTCATTAGGAACAAGTGCGCAAGAACTCCAATTTCCAATACTACTGAGGGAAAGACGGGCACACTCCAGAAAGCGTTTATGCATGCAAACCATTCTCTTTAATTTAAATGTGTGATACCTGCCCACTAAATAATCTCTGTGTGGGTGAAATTAAGCCATTACCCAGCGAACTACCCGTACTAGGCACATAGTGACAATGATATAGCATTTTTCAGTAGCAACTGCAATCATCCAGTCACTCATTTAAGTCTATGTAATGGGGGGGGGAGCAGTAGCTCAGCTGACAAGGTATTGCCATGGTCCTAAAATAAGTACTAGACCAGAGTGAGAAGCAACAAGCTTTGTAAAAGTCAACAAACAAACAAATATTTTCCCCTGAATACAATATATAAAAAATGGAAAGAACGTATAGTATTACTTAAAAATTACAAATAATTCTTGAATTTCTAAAACACGTCCTAGTAATTAAATTTCTGAATAAACTTTAGTAATATCCCAAAATAAATCACAACGCTGGCAGTATTGATGTGCTTTTTGTGGCCTGTGTTGTAGTGGTGTGTCAATAGTCTTTTGCTGATTCACAATCCAAGAATATATCCTTATTTGAATCTCACTATGAAACCAAGTATATATTTCCAATAGTGATATTTTGGGGCACTTTGTATTTCCAGAGAAGAATCACTTAAATTAAATAATTTCAATAACTTACTTCCAGTCCATATAAAATACTGGACACAAAAAATACAACTGATTCTACTCAGATCTTAAAGCACGAATAATTAAATTGTCCAGAAAAAGATTATATAATCCTCTACCTGAACTGAGATCACAATTAACATTGTCTATAAAACAAATATATTACCTAATGGAAGATTTCATTCTAGAAGGTTCCAAATTTTTGCGAGATAAATTCGTAGTTTTAATCAAACGTCTATTACTAAAATTATAACAAAGAACTAGGTAAACACAAATTACTTGACTCAGGCAAAGATAAGAATCATAATATTTGACCGATACTCATAATTTTTTAGCTATATCTTAGTTGTTTACAGATTTTAGAAAAGCAATGATTCAGGTCAAGTACGATTGAACTTGGTTTTTGACAAGGGAAGTCCAAAATACAATTAACCACAGCTTATAATGAAACAATACAAAACAATTAACCAACAAACAATGCAAAGTAAATATACATAACAAAAGCGCCGGACATGTACTCCAAAATGCCGTGGATTCGATACATACCGTGAACAATTTGGGTAAGATTCTTCGCTGTATCATTAGGAGAGGTATATTGGTCTCATTTCCTGTGCATGATATGGAAGCTAATATGCAAAAACTGTGCAAAAACTATAAAAACAAAAACAAAACTATCACTTTTTATGTGGCTTCATGTGAAGTTTTCTGTTGTAGCTAAATGTGAAATAAGTAATGTTAACAACTATTAACATATGGACATATGATATAAGATCACGATTTGTGAGTAAATTCAACATTTTGTTTAATAAAACAAGAAAACTGTGAGTGAAAACTATTGATTCTATATTTCATTTCCATATGTAAATAGATTCTAAATTTGAATGAAACATTTACTTCATTTTAACAATTGCTAGAATGTAGTATATGAATTTTACCATGCAAAAGCTACATGCTTTTATTCTTGTTATTGGCACTGTAATAAAGATGAAAACGAATCAACCGATAGATACTACTGAATTTATTCATACCTGTATCACTGCATAACTGATCCATATCAAAGATATTAAATAAGTCTAAAACAACAATAATTTAATTTACAAAAAGACAAATAGCAACCAGAGTTCTATAAAATCAGAAACATAGTTTATATTATAGATTAAACATATATGCTTGATATGTTTGAATTCAAAACAAGTTTAATATTAAATTTAAAAATAGATGTTTGATGTGTGTGGATTCAAAGTAATATAACTGTAATATTTAGCTTAGCACATACCATCTGACATGTATCCATTGTCAAACGTATAACGATCCCTGTTCATATAAATAGCAATATTTCTGATGAATATTTTCGATATGATTAATCTTATAAATAATGAGTTTGTAGTTCTGAGACTATGAGCAGTTAAAGTGGCAAATAATATAGATATCATATTGCTTTTTAAACGAGAGAGCGTAAAACTAATGTATAGTCATACCATATCAAGTATCTATTTTAAACAATGCTATATAGCTTAACTAACTAGTGATGACTATTGTAGCCAATAGATATTAATGAGGTATAGATATTAACATTTTGTAAAATGCATAATATAATATAAGAAACATACATAAACTGTTTGCAATGACGTGAAACTCTAGCCAAGGTCATCCTCTTATGGACAGAAATACCTAGACCCAATTCCAATTTGCCGACATCATGCGTTTCATGCATCCATTACAAACGATATAGTTTGGGATGGATGCACAGTCGCAGTAACGGGCGAAAGGATTGCCGAATAGGCCTATTATTTTCGACCAAACAGATCATGCATTGAAGATCTATGGTTAATAGGGCACTTCTGTCAATTACTATCTCACTTATACAAAAGACCTTCAGTATTTATTGACAGATGAGCCACGATACAGTTCTTATTTCTTAACGTGTATATGTAAAATACATAGTATACGAGGTCGTTATATTTTAATTTGTTATTTTGAAAGGTTATTTCATGTTAAGACGACATAACTGTCGCCACAATAAATGTTTTTGGTGTCGCTTTTCTTTACTGAGCAACAAAATTAAGCAACGGTTCGTACAATATAATACACTGCGTCGGAACAAGTGCACAAAGCTGCACGATAAAATTATGAAACTCTTTGTATATATATATATATATATATATATATATATATATATATATATATATATATATATATATATATATATATATATATATTAATGAAGCGTCTTTTTATTATTTTCTAGGATAGACGATTACGTGCTCCTAAATGCAGAGCTACAACAGGTGACTGATTCAATATCTAACAAGAAAATTAACTAGGCATTTTAAAAGGCCAGTTAAAAGCGTTGCCATGGATATATTTAGTACTTCCGCACTATCTCCATTCATCACTCTATATAGCACTACTTGCCCGTCAGTACACAGTTATGCCCTTGTTCGCGTCTACCTTCTCCAGTCACAGACAGTGTGACTTTAATTTTTGTTCACATATCCATAATATTATCTACATCTGACCACTTACAATAAAACTGCTCTCAATCCATTCAACAAATACAGCAGGAATATGATGTACCTGATTTGTTCTCTCTCTCTCTCTCTCTCTCTCTCTCTCTCTCTCTCTCTCTCTCTCTCTCTCAATATACAATATATCTGAAGAAATATACGTCTTGACTCTTTCCATGGATTGGTTTCCAGCATTCTGGACAGAGAGATACTTCCATGGAACATTGGTCACACAAACAAAAATGTGTGCAAGGCAGTACAAGGATAGCTTTATTCCTTTTATGGCAGCGCTAACATATCATCCTTGATAATAGCATCACATTCTCCTCCAACAGAAATCCAAGCTGTGCATCTAAGACAGAGGAAGAAACATGCTTTTAAAGATCTTGGTTGTAAAGATGTTACAAGTTGTAAACCATCTAAATATGTATACAATATGAATGCATCGATATGGAGAATAATCATTTAGCTCACTACAATATAATTTTTACTGGGTTTTTTTCACAGTTTGAAAATTTCAAAACATATTCGTGTTTATGGCAGTAAGTGTATCACGCCATGCCAAATGGATTCAATAAAGCATTGGTAAACTTTCATAAACAGATCTAAAACATGTTTGTAGACACAATCGAAAATATATTTCGATAAGAATAATCTGGCCTGATATGCATTTTTTCAGTTTCCTTGAGAGACTGAGACATTTAACACGCAAATGTATATAATCACTCTCCTTTTTCTTGCAGTGTAATTTATGACGCTATTCCCATGGTACGATGTGAGGAAATGAACACATTAAACAGTTGAAACGAGAGAATGTTTGCAAGTCGGATGAGAGTACACGAATTTCATCTTTTATATTCGATGACATTAATATGATAAATAGCATATTTATATGGCAATAACTAACCTTTTACGAACATTAAGAGAAGTTAAGTAATGATGCACTAAATATAAGAAAATTCTGATTTGAAAATTGTTCATATTTGGACGAGACGCAATAAATAATACAATTTTGATTTTTAACTATATTTTCGTTTTCATTGGTTCTCATCTAAGAATGGATTGACCTTATCGAAATATTTTGCAACAGAGTTACATCGATTAATATATAAATCTGCATACCTGTGTAGTAGAATCCGGCAGCAGCAATTGTTTTGACATTCACACCGGAGATAAGAGGAAATCTTCCAAAAGTTGACAGACGTACCTGATAGGATGAATATTCTGAAGATAGTATTCTCTTTATCTCAACCTTTTATGAACTTTTCTCTTAAAACATTTCATAGAAATTACTGATACTATTATTCTACATTAGCTTTTCTTGGCAAGGGACCCCGGGTGAGAAAATGGTCTAAGGCGCTCGCCTTTTAAGATCACCTCTGTCCGTATGGGTTCTAGTCGTAGAGTTAGCCAACGTGGGTATGTTAGAAAGCATGGCATTTTCTTCCCGTGGGTCAATGGTTCTTCGCGTGCTATCCCGGATTCATCCTCCACCAAATACACTGGCCGTCATGTTATATCACGTGCTGAAAATACCGTTAAACCCACAAACAACCATAGTCTGTGTAAACTGTTGTGTCATAATTAGGATTAGACGTTACGTGTTCCATAGTTAATGAAACAGTTGTGTTGTCTTATCGCAATTCCTATATTTCGCTCAAAGTCTTGGAGCACAACGAATCAGAAAGGTGCGGCGATTTTTTTTCTTTCTTGTTTTAGTTTTGAAAAACCACGAATCACTTAAACACAACGTTACATCTTATTATTCTATCAAAATACACTGTGCAATAAATGCTATCGTAATACGAATTTTTTTTCAAAAGATGTAGCAAATATGTGAGTCATCACTTTTTTTATATAAATATCTAAACAGTTCATAATGTAAGTAGGAGCGGTATAGCACATTTTAAAAGAAGGTTGTATTTGATTTCCCATGGTCTTTTGTCAGGTAAGTTTGTAGAATCAGCTTTGCGGTAAATAATATTGTTGTGGTTCCTTTGTCTGTTGGTTTGCGTGAAACGACATTTTTTTCAGTGCATGATAGGATATACATAGTGGATAGTATGACTGTTGAAGGAAGAACCCAGGAAAACTCCGATGAAAACCATCGACCCACGTGAAGCTACTGGCACGCTTTCTCACATACCCACATTGACCTAGCCCTAGACTAGAACCCACGCGGACAGAGTAAGATGACAGTGATCGGTAAAGGCTAGTGCTTTAGACCACTCGGCCACCAGGAACCTCTAATACAACTGTAACATATGAAGTCAATCCAAATAATGATAATAACACACAAAAGAAATAAAGCTGTTGCGTAAGTTCATCTGGAGATATTTGCATGACCTTTTATGTGCTTTTCTTGTACGTTTCATTGTTGGTCACATCTTTCAAGTTTTAGTTCAATGTAGGAATACATTGTACATATATCGTAAGATTTCCTGAAAGTTATTTTCTAAAGACTTGTCTAATTTATTTTGAAAGCTAGTTTGAATTTACCAAACCTTTGATTCCTTTCTCTGAAAACGACAAAAAGGGTTATGTCATATTTATTTCAAAATCATGACAACCTCTTGTGAAATGACATTATCATCGTTTTAAGAATTATTCCACTTTCTGTCAATTGCTTTTAATTATTTCTCAAGCGAAGAAGATTTGAACTAGATTGGTTCTTACCCGTGGTCATAAAACTTCTTTATAAGCGAAGCAAAAAAGTAATCAGTCCGTCTGACCTGTTAAAATTTTTCGACATTATTAATCATAGATGTCGACTAATCTTTCCATTGCTTAACAAACCTATGCTGAAATAATACATGTGTCTCAAATTTAATAATATTATAAAGGATTCATGCAGGCGTTAAATATGCGCTCAGACGATGAAATAACTAAAAACATGGAAGTAAATAGTCATTATACTGGAAATTTCAACATGTTGTCATTTATCAGTAGGAAGAAATCTCACGAACCATTTTGTTTTGAAAAGAGAAAACGGCAAATAGCATAACAAGTGAATATGGTTATTCATTTTAATAAACACCATTGTCATTGATATTTGGTTGCCGTGCACATGTCTCTACTATACAATATTACTTAATTTACCTACTTACTTTTATACATATAGTTTTTTTCTCATCTTGAGCGCTGATTGTAAGTTATGTGTATGACATATATGGTATATTACGGTCCATAAATATATTTTGGTATCATGTTACATGAGAATTGAGAACGTTACAATAAAATCACAAATCGAATCTCAGAAACTAAAATGGCTAAAATATTGTTCTTGTTTTTGTTTTTTTTGTGCAGTTTTAGGTGCTTCAGTGAAAAAACGAGACACTGACTGTCCATAAAGAACAGAGTTAGAATTCCTAATACTTTAAAGATAGACCCAGGCTCATGCTATAAACTCAGTTACTCAATAAATATATATAAACTCGTGGCAACCTTAAAGGAGGTTTTGAAAAATATCACGGTAAACATATTACTCATATCTGAAGATTTTTGCCATTTTGATAGGTTTCGATTGAATGTGAATCATTTATGAAACGTCACGATTTCCAGTAGACTCAGGTCAAACGTTCGATGCAGATTGTTTGTAAATTACAACTGGATAATAAGATTCAACCTTCAATTTTAACGAGCTGCTTACTTTGGACCCTGCATTATATGATCATGTTAAAAACTCGGAAAAAGGGATGTGAACGATTTTATTCCAGTAAAGATGATGTATTCTTGGATTGTATTTCCAAGCAAAGAATTACACACAAGCTTTTACCTGATGAGTTCCCTTGTATTTTATTAAGTACGTACGTGTGATATCAGACAAAAACACATTTACAATGTGTCACGAGAGTGTTACCTTTGTGCATAACTCCTACAAGCAAATGTCTGGAGCTCAATACAGAACTGACAGTCAGTGAACGATTTAGTCTCGTGGAATATTATTGGAACTGGGGGTATATCACTTTCTACCGTCCCAACCTTCCCAATAATATTGACAAATAGCAGGAGATATGGGCTTCTGATAGCAAGACCAGTCTTTTTAAATCGTGATAAGTCCAAAGTGTCTCTATGATAAATTAAACAAACAATGAAAGTACCTACAGTGAAATCAAAATTAGGAAACTTAATCTCTGGTATGTTAACGAGATGCATTTTGTTTTAAGTATATTAAAATCTGATACCCATTGAATTGCCTTTATAACAGATTTTGAAGATCATCATTTAAAAACTCTTTGGATGAATAATTATCAGGAGAACTAGTCTGAAGGGGGAAATTCTTTCAAATAAGCACGTGCGAAATTTTAAACCGCGCAGTATACCGTTAGTTTAAAACAAACAACACAGGAGCGGATCAAGAACACACCGCAGAGATGAAACTGCACCTACATATCTCACACAGGAAAAACCGCTGCCAATGACCACTTTCACAGTTCTATTAGTTGTTTTTAATAATAATCAAATCAGTATGTATACCACACTATAGCAAAAGATTCATACATTTTCACATAAAAAAATAAAAGAAAGTTTAATAGGATATTTTCGTTTCACAATCTCCAAACGATCGTAAGTGACTAACTTAGTATTATAGGTTACTGCATTTGTATGGGAAAATATGAACGAGTTTTTCGAATGGAAATACTGCACGACCTTTGGAGTGCAGTATATCCATCCGATAAAACGAGTTCATATTTTCCCATACAAATGCAGTAACCTTTTTATTATATGCTAAATTTATTATTCTACCTAATTATATTAACAACATACACTACAAGAAACAAAGTAACTGAATTTATGCCGTATTCCAAACTAAATACGCAGCGCATATTCATCATTACACAACAACAACATTATTACTGCGCACATAACTCCGCCCAGATAAATTTAAACTAAGTCGAAATAACATGGCGCTAGTTATAATTGAAATTTGGAGTCATATTGTGAATGAATGCGCATTGCAACAACTTTTCCATTTGATCTGGACTGAATAGATTTTGGTATTTGTTTTCGATTCTACGAAATGTTGTGATTATGGACTTGATTTATATGTGCCACTTCCAGATGAAATACATCGGATTGAAGAAGCGAGGGAGAAGCGTGTTGACATCTGCAAATGTGTTTCTGTTTTGTGTCATTGAATTTTTGAAATCATAATGTGGGAAAAATATGAAGTCTTTCAATTGCAATTATCAAAAAGACGCTATGGAATTTAATGCTTATTTTATTTTGAGTGCAGTAAGAAGGATGTAATTGCACTTATGTTCGAAATTACAGTACAATTTCGAAATGTGTAATCAAGATTGAGAACCTATGACATGGCTCATGTAATTCGGATTTGCATAATTAAGAAAGTGCATTTTGAGGAAATTCAGAATGTAAAACTGTAGGGTATATTTTTTGCCATTCTTATCACTAGCTAAAGAAAACAGTACATGACTCGTCACTTGGATGTTATTTGTAAGGACCCTTTCATGCGTCTGTTGTATAGCTAGCCTAAATCGAAATATTGTATCAACAACGTTAACGCGGAATGTGCCAAAACAGCTGGTATGTGGCAGTCCACGAAACATCTGCTTCAGTTCATTCAGAAACAAATTTAAACAACCACAACGTTAAGTGCCTACTACGCTATTGTACATGATTTGTTTACAAATCAAAAGTACTGTCGTCTGCATCCATTGTTTGTTTACAATAGAAAGCCGTTCCTTTATGCACGTGAATGCAATATGTGTATTTGTATGCGAGTTCAGTATCGGTTCTATTGCACGATTCTGACAATGTAAAATTAGCGAAGAACAAAATGAGCATATACTAATCAATATTACAGTACAGTTAATGATGCAAAGCAATGATCTGGATACATGTACAATTCGATAATATTCATTATTTGCTTACTTGACGAGATAAAGTTTTAATTTCTGTGTAAAATAAAACAGTCAGTACAAAATTTAAAAGAAGCTATTTTTGCAGTAAAATTCCTATCTTCATAAATCGAAAAAAGCTTTGAAAATAAAGATCGCAATCAAGAAAACAGCTAGATATAAACAGCTAGAAGCAATATACTATTTACATTACCATGCAAATGAAAATGTTTATGAGTAAAGAACAAAAAGGACTCCCACCTCATAATAGAAAATACCATCGAAAACGGTGTATATATATATATATATATATATATATATATATATATATATATATATATATATAGTCTAGTGGCAAGGCGCTAGTCAACTCACAATCAGACATGAGAAAAAATAAGTATATGTGTGTGTGTCTGAATTGGATTTTAACGTAGCTTTAACAATTTTTCAGTTATATCGCTACGGCATCATGCCGCACACATAAAGCATCATGTCCCACCCAGTCGCATTTTTTGTCCTGAGACCAGGCCGACTAACCTTTTGATGCTGAGCGCCTAGCATGGTAACTGTTAGTACTATTTTGAAAAGTCATTGGTATGACTCGGCCGCGGTTCGAACCAGCGACCTCCCAGCATCCGAGGTGAACGCTATAACCTTTAGGGCATCTGAGCGGTATGAAAAAAAATATGAAACATAACCAAAAAAAGAAAATATTAACGAAACTATAATATTTGAAAAATGCTGAAGAAAAGACATTCATTGGGTAGCTTGCAAGAGTTATTCGCAAAACCTGGTGATTCAAATTAGTTTCCTATTCTATTGGAGGATGTAAAGCAGTAATACAGACTGGGTATTATATACAAACTCTTGCTGTTTTGTGGAGTTATATAGATGTCGTGTGAGAATATGTTACTAAGATAAATGTGTGGACCATTATAATTAATTCCTTATTTAATTATAATTAATTCTTTATTCAATTATAATTAATTATCTATTTAATTATAAGTAATTCTCTGTTTAATTATAATTAATTATCTAATTAATTATAATTAATTCTCTGTTTAATTATAATTAATTCTCTATTTAATTATAATTACTTCTCTATTTATTTATAATTAATTCTCATTCAAACTCAGAATGCTGACATTTAGCCAGGAAATCATGTAACTCTGGCCATGAGGTTAATGCTGACTTTGCATCTTAGCCAATCGAAGTTAACGCTTCCAAAAATGAAGTATTTTATGATTGATTGATAAACAATATTAGGCTTAACAGTCTTACGATCTCGTAAACTTTTGTTTTCCTAATGTGATTCGCCACTGGTTAATACGAAGTACAAGTCGAATCCAACTGCTGATAGCACAGACCCGGATCAGCCGTAACATTATGTTCTAGCAAATCTGGGTCTACGCATTTTGGTAATAGTAATCAGTTGAACCAACGACATAGATCCTGACTTGTCTACGCATTATGCGTCAGTAAATCATGACCTATTTTTCTGCAGTTGAACTCGACTTATAGGAGGGTACATACGGTGAACAGTGTACAAATTGCAGGATAGAACAAACATTACTCACTGAATAAAATCGTTTTACTAATCAGAAGCAGGGCCGGCGCATCCGTATAGGCAAACTTGGCAGCCGCCTAGGGCGCAGATTTCAGGGGGCGCATTTCTCCAAATCAACAACAGTTTTGAAAAATAAATAAATTTCAGTTTTATTGAAGGTCGTTTTTTATCCTGGTTTATTTCATACAGGGACAAATAATCGGGTAGATTCAGTCTGACCGAAACACCAGGCTGACCGGAACAAGCAAAATGAGTGAGTGAAAATCGCGCGTATACGAAACTTTCAGGACGTAATTACGTTCGCGTGTTTTTATAGGCCACGAGTTTTTCCGTGGAATCACGCGTATACGAAACCTTCAGTATGCCGCGGAAACCAAATTGAGGGGGGTAACTCCTTATTTTAATGGTCTAAACAAGGAAAGAATTGGGCGGTCAAATTTGCCCATTTCATGAACTGGGCAATTTGACAGATTGACTTCATCACTTGATTGAGCTGAATTGGTTAAAAACTTTGCTGAGGAAAAGGCACGCAAAGTGAGATTTTGAATTGTCTTTCTGTCTGCATTTACCCCTCAGCCAAATTTGGTTTCAGGTGTATTAGTATTGAGTGTCTGTTCAGCTGTCCATTATGCTGTTAGTTCATCACTAATGCCTATCTTTATGTTTGTTTATTCTTGTCTTAATTTTGCAAATAAAATATTATCAAGTAGTGCTTTTTGGGGGGTGTCCGGACATTTGAGCGCAGAGGGGTAATTTTTTAAAAATGGTCTGTGCTCAAATGTTGAAATTTGTTTTAAATTTGTTTTATTGTTTATAAATTTTGAAATTGTTATTTCCTCTGGGGGGGGGAGGGGCGGGGGCGCCAGAATCTAACCTTGCCTAGGGCGCCAGATAGTCTGGCGCCAGCCCTGATCAGAAGTGAATAACTTATACAAATACAGAAAAAACATTTTGGTCATTTAACATGTACAGTGTACATTAATTTGAATGACACAATTTGATCTAGTGGGTATAATGTAGGAAATAAAATCAGAGTGGAAATCCAGAAATTTTTTGAGTAATTTAAAAACCTTTGAATGAGAGTCAACAGCTACTGTAGTCAGATAGTACTATTTTATAGTGCTTATCTATATCTACTTAAAAAATGGTTTGGAAACTATATTTGTATGCCGATTTTTTGCATTTCGTATTATACTATGTACTCCAATAAAACCCTCAGTATTGTTAGGTGTTGGATTCTTTCAAAAGAGGACCATACATACGTATAAACGTGTTGTTTGCCAACTAATTTAATGGGATGTAATGAACCCAATAGCTCTAAACGTAACTCTTTCCAGTTATTGATTTTAATTAATACAAAAGAAACATATATGCCCTAAGTAACAACTATTTGCAAATGTAATTAATCAATACATTAATGGAGGAATAAAACACTGCTTGATCTCAACTGTTCCTTGGGGACACCTTTCTAAGACCAAATTCCTCAATGCATAAGATAATACATTTGCCAAGAAACTTTTCCAGACTTAGTCATTTGGTTTTGATTGTTATTTGCACATGGATACAGCCACGTTTGCAAGCTATGAGACTGTGTCATTTGGTTTTGATTGTTATTTGCACATGGATACAGCCACGTCTGCAAGCTATGAGACTGTGTCAGTTGGTTTTGATTGTTATTTGCACATGGATACAGCCGCGTTTGCAAGCTATGAGACTTAGTCAGTTGGTTGTGATTGTTATTTGCACATGGGTACAGTCGCGTTTGCAATCTATGAGACTGTGTCAGTTGGTTTTGATTGTTATTTGCACATGGGTACAGCCGCGTTTGCAAGATATGAGACTGTGTCAGGATTGTTGTTTGCACATGGATACAGCCACGTTTGCAAGCTATGAGACTGTGTCAGTTTTGATTGTTATTTCACATGGATACAGCCGCGTTTGCAAGCTATGAGACTGTGTCAGTTGGTTTTGATTGTTATTTGCACATGGATACAGCCGCGTTTGCAAGCTATTTGAATCTGAATGGTAATCAGAAAGTAAAGTTATTACAACAACTTGCACCAATTTATCTAGATGATATAGTTATTGATTCTCGTGTATATTGTTATCATCGTGTTATAATCCGACCTCTGTGTATTTCATACAGATCTTCTATGGAATATATGAAATAAACATTTCATGTATTAAGGAGCAGCAACAAATTACTTTTGTTATAAATCACACACTGTAGATGATGATTATTTATGTTTTTCCTTCTGCTATTATTATTATTACTATTATTATTACAACCTCACGGTTGTGCTTCAGTTCTAAAATCCAAATAATGAAGCAAAATGGGATAGATGGAAGGATTGTACAGGTCGTTTAGTTAGAAAGACTTAACATCTCAAAGTGACCAGAGCTTTCTCAAACACGACCAAGTATCGCCTCCCGTAGCATGAGTGAATATGAAGAACGAAGGTAACTGCTTGAAGCATGGCTACAGTCTGATAGGAGAGGGACACCTCAACACGGTGAAATATTATATATTGGCATATAAAAGTGCATTAAACTTGAGATGATCATCCCTTTAATGGGAGTGGTCACTAGGGTATCGTGTTTGATTTTTGATTTATTTAATTTCAGAATAAACTTTCATTTTAATTAAGGATATACAGTTAGAGTCTACGCCGCAAATGTTACCTAATAATTAATATACATCTAAAACCAAACAAGAGGAAAGGTGCTTCAACACTGTAGTCCAAACATAATATTGACAGTCAAAACACAGTATGATTGATTGGTATTGTTCAGGTTTTCTTAAGGCCCCCCCCCCCTTTTTTTTTTGTCAAACAATTTTAGTTATCTGACCCTTGTTTGACTCCACACTAGTTCATGTATGCTCCGTGACGAATTTATGGAAGATATATATTTCTAACACAGACACAGTTGGTTTTTCTTGAACGATATCTCCGCGCCCTCGTTGATAACAAATTAAACAGCTGATGAAACGTCACATTGATCGATAATTAACTATGATGTCAGATGGATTCATCAACCCTGAAAGGTAATTACGGGTAATTTAACTGTGTAAACACCAGCTGACGTGTGCGTCATATGCAGTATACGCTTCTCACTTGCTCTAGTTGTTGGCCCAGTGGTGGTTTAAAGGACATACTATTTTGCTGTATTTATCCACAGGGCCTTTACTATTATTTTTACTTTTCATTCGATTTCAAAAACGTTCCCTTAAAATGTCCACAACATATCCCATGAGAGGCTATTTGGCTATAATTCCTCACCATTGTCTTTAGTACACATACATGAGGAATACGTGAGGAATACACCCTAGGCCTAGTTTTAGACCTGCGAGTAAATGCGATCACCGCACGTTGTCTGTGATTATATAGGTATACTACGTGAGTACTATCAGCAAACAAGTACAATGAGTTTCCTACGTAATACAAGTCAGGACCTATTAAGTCGTTCAACTTTTATTAGGTGATACCGTTGTTCATATTTACGTCATTCAGTACGGTATTCAGTACAGGACACAGTTTGTAAAAGAGTTATGCTGAATCAGGGTCATCATGTCCCTTAAGGAAACCGTCATTTCTCACCCATGCGACGCAGAAATCTAGCTGTTTTGCTTAACTTACTTTTCTTATCTCAGTCTAGTCATCTCAGACCAATCGTCTCAGTCAAGGTGTCCACGCGCTCAGAACTACTTCAGAAAAAGAAACCCTTGTTGTCTGTTTCTGTGTCTGACGTAGTTGTACTAAAATCAAACAACAACAACAAATATATAACAAAAACTTAGTAACTTAAGGTAAATCCATCTTTGAGAACACACCATAGAAAAACATTTAGAGAGAGAGAGACAAAGACACAAACGTATTCAATGTCGAGCTTTTTGTTATTATGCTAGTTCGTTCCAAACAGCATGGTCAATTTTATCCTATATGCAGGCATATCTCAGTACATTTTTCAGGTCAGCGTCATTAAATAGCTAATGCTTCCTAACTAGTTTTAAATACTTCATGTAAAACAAATTATATACTGTTAGCTACATTTAATGACGCTGACCTGAAAAATGATTGAGCTACAGAAAGAATAAAATTCTCAATGCTGTGTGAAATGAACAATAACAGAAAACACTCATCCATGCACATAGACTATAGACCTATACACTTCATAGCCTCCCAACTCTCTTAACAACTATGGAAAACTTAGTAACAGCCAGATAAGTGTTATATAAAACATGCTTTATTCTAATTTTCTTAAGCATCTCCACTGTGTCCCGGTTGAATCAAAAGTATATCTACAATATTTAATGACAAATAATGCACTTACCAGCCAGAAGGAATCATTTATCCGTCAGCATATTATTCCATAAGCAAATTTCACTGTAGCACTTGCCATATTTCCAGGACAGAAAAATAAATGTTCAAAGAATCCGTGTACTTGAAAGTTTAGCACACGGTCCGTTTTTGGAGGGTCTATTATACACGGGGGTAATTTTACAATCAATATTAGGACAATACAAGTATGTCACAAACAGTTTCACCTCCTCCAAAGAAAAGAAACGTTATATACGATAGTGACACAGGTCTCTAATTACCCATGAATAATCTAAAGGAAGATGTTACTCTTCGTTACAGCTTGTACTACGTATAACTACAGTAGAGCTGAGCAGCCAATATCGTTTTATTATTTACAATAGAACTTTTTAAAATTGGAACTGACGAAAACAAAAGAGTTTCTCGTCTTAAATAATAATTATTTATCGTCAATTTCATATAACATCCATATATTAAATGTGATAATACCTCATTACTATGCGACGTTTTATGTTGTTATTTTTCTTTGTTCACGCTTGTAAACTGTGTACTTCGGACGCAACGGTAAAACCATAGCCCTCATTAACATATTTATATTCATGCACCGCATGTAAACATTGGACGTGAACACTAGTGAAGAATTCTTGTTACTTTAAAGGAAAATATTGGGTGAGAAAAATAATCTACGTTGGGGTTTGGACCAAGATAAGGAAATCGCAGTCGCATGGTTACATTATATGTCTACCCACTCGAACAAGCCTCGTGGGGAGACAAATAATATAACCCCTTGACTGGGATTTCCTTGTCTCGGTCCAAACCCCAGCATATATTCTATATATCAATATGCGGCGACATATATCTGCGACATCATCATGATCAATATATATCGTACCTAATATGTACCACATTGTATGGCTGTATGTAAATATACGTAAATATACGTGACTAAATGCTAACAATTTATTGCTATAAAGGTTAACTATTATATATATATATATATATATATATATATATATATATATATATATATACCAATTGGATCTTGGATATCAGAGTTGACTGGTGCAGCTGTCTTGGCATGAGAATTTCCGATGGAATGAGGAAAAACAAAAACGTTCTATTCTACTACTACTATTTCATAACGTTGAAAATTAACTGTTCTGTCAAACACTAGACTAAACCAAAACCAAATTGCTGCTACTATTACTAGTTTGTATCAATGTCTTTTTTCTGCGTTTTGAAATCATTAGTATCCTTTGCCCATAAGGTCTATTAAGTTTTACAGATCGTACTCTCTTTTCCTTGGGGTGCATTTTTATGTGTAATATGTTTTTTACATTTCATCCCGTCTCTGTGTTTATGGATGGTCATATATATGTCCAATCTTATTCATACTCATTTTCATCTCATGGAAAATAAAGTATATATTTGTGTTGTAATTTGTTGTGACTTCATGTTTGCGCATATGCATACATAATCTTTGGTATTATTTCTGTTGTTTTTTTTCTTCCATATTTTTTCGTTCTTGTCGTTTCTTTTTCCTTAAAATAGTTTTTGGAAGAGTTATTTGAGGCTTTCGGGGAGATGGGCCGAAAAAGAGTGGTGGTGGTAGTGAGATCACAGTTCAGTAAAAGCACCTATCTCCTTGGGAGATAGATATAACGGATAAAAGTTCTCTTCCCCTCGAAGTGGCATTACTTTGTAACCATTGTTTATGTGTGTATTTAGATTTAAAATTTGATTGCCAAAAATAGATTTACTTTTTTGCTTATTTATATTTTTATAATCTAATGTTTTAATTATTTATAGTTTAATTGTCCTATGTGGTTTTGTTATGTTGCTACCTGTTCTCATCATCTCTTCCATACCTTCATGGATATCTGATTTCGAGTCTATGTCTGAGTTCGAGTCAGAATGAATGGCCCTTTCTTCTTCCTTGCACTTTCTTTATTTTGTATATTTTATTTTCTTGTATGTTGATGTTAAATTAGTCTAATTTTCTTCTTCTTGTTTACATTGTCTTTTATCGTGTTATCATCTTTCGGTTTTTTCTTCTCATTTGTTTCCTCATTTTTCACATCATTTGAAACTTTGGGTTCTATCTTTCTTTGATTTCCTTGTTCTATTTGCAGGACTATTGAAAAGTAGTAGGAAGAACGGAGACTGCTTATGTTATTATCTGGTGATAGATGCGGAGGTCGTAGCTGTGGTGTTAGAAGTAAGTATCATTGGAGCTGAAAATAGTACTAGTAGCGGTTGCAGCGTCACAGGTAATAACAGTACCAACATTGTGTACAGAGTGTGTAAATGAATAATTAAGCATTCCTATACTGAGGGTGACTCAACGATATATATATATATATATATATATATATATATATATATATATATATATATATATATATATATATATTTGTTTCCTCATTTTTTCGCAAATATCCCTCTCTCTCTCACACACACACACTCTCTCTCTCTCTCTCTTATATTTGTATCCTCATTTTTCCTCAAATCTCTCTCTCACGCTCTCTCTCTCACTATATGTGTGTGTGTGTGTGTGTGTGTGTGTGTGTGTGTGTGTATAGCAGAACTTACCTGCCTTCGGTGTGACTTAAATGTCTTCAACAAATGTGTGTTCCCGAAACCAAGACATATGTAACGTCCTTATTTTTATCTAAAAAAATATCACATGCAGTCACAAACTATTTAAAGTGTCACTCTTGACTTGTTTGGCATTGATGACTCATGAAGGTTTTTTGGGATTATCTGTTTGCACATGTTTATGTAACACGTGCCAGACAAGACTGTACATGCATTTATTTCTACAAAAAAAAAAAACGAACGATTATATATCGTCACTAAAAACATTATTTAGTTGGGTAATTCTACGAGAGCGAGACAAGGTATTACGTCTACGTTATAAGACGTTTTATGTCTTCTCATACGTGTGATGAAAACGGTTAGCTTTGAAGGTATTTTCATCAGCGGATTTGCTGTACATCAAGGGAAAAATCAGCTTTTTGTGTTGATGTTTTCCAGAGTTACATCATATTTATTCATGTGTGTGTGTATGTGTGTGTGTGTATGTGTGTGTGTGTTTCTATTCTTTTTGTGTTATATCTGTTGTTGATCTTGCATTTAATCGTGCAAAAAGATTTGGTGTTACGTTAATTACATGCACGAAAGTAACTGTGGTTCTTATAAACTGACATATGTTGTTGTTTTGTTTTCAGATTATGAGTGTGTATTGGTTCACCGTCTGATACCTACGCGGATTTCAGACTTAATTATGTTGTTTCATTGATGCTAATATCTTCAGCCTATTTCCATAGATCTAAGAAATGTATGAAGACTATTTATATATCTCTTTCTACTTCATTGTCGTTTTTCCATTGTAATATAAACTAATTCGCATAATTTACGGCGGTTATAAATTTCAGTCTCGGTCAATTACAATTGGAATATTGGTAATTTATCATATATATTTTGATGCCAGCGTATGAGTCAACGCATTGTACTGTTGAATGAAAGCACTACTTTGAAGCCCTCTAAGTAATATGGGCCGTTAGTATAGGGTCAAAACGGAACTTGGGGAGCCAGTGTTAAACCAGCATTGTTCAGCTGGTAATAGAGTAATATGATTGTTTGGATAAGGTCTAAAGCGGCATCTGGGGGCCAACTGGAAATTAAAAATATAACCTGTGAGTGTCTCTTTTAAACATGGAGGTGGGGGTCATGGAATATGGGTGTGACGGGAAATGTATTGTTAAAACTAAATCTGCTGGCCAAAACCTACACCTCCTTACTAACACATCGTCTTACACACCAGTAGTAACTGTGAAAGGGGATGTGAAATAGGAGGTAGACTACGGAAGAGTATCACCTGGAGTAGACAAAAACACATTTCACGCTCGCACCTAAATGTATATATATATATATATATATATATATATATATATATATATATATATATATATATACGATCTCCAAGTGGAGTGTACGAAGAGACAAAATAATGGGTGCTCACACCTTCACACAAAAAGACTATTATTATTTTATCATCCACAAAAAGAGTGGCAATGCTCACACATACACAGACATACTGTAATAAATCTAGGGTATGTGTCATTGTTATTTACATCTTCGTTTATAGCTTTATTACATTTTATTGATTAGTTGTTTGATTATCGTTTGCCGGTGTCGGCGAGATATTTATCAACCCGAATAATGAGCCAATTTCTAGCAACAGATGTCATAATGTACAGTATTCATGGATGGATTAGCATGGGTTAGTTTCGTAAAATGGTATACGTGTTTTGTAGCTTGAGATGTGTTCAGAGCAGAATCAAACGTTTCCGGTTGGCATGGGACAAAGTAGTTCCTATCTTAATTAAGACCTGATGTCTGGCTATACCTTTCAGTCTGAGTAAAGTAGTTCCTATCTTAAGTAAGACCTGATGTCTGGCTAACTCTTCAGACTGAGTAAAGTAGTTCGTATCTTAAGTAAGACCTGTAGTCTGGCTATACCTTTCAGCCAGAGACATGGATGATGGCGAGAGACATTCTTACAATTGAATGATTAGGAGAAAGCAAGTCTTTTATTTTGAGATGACTTTCACTGAGGATGTGAAAGAAGGTGATAGAAGGGCACATGGGATATTGACTTACTCTGACTTGGAAACGAATTATTAATATTCGGCGAAACGGGAAACAGGGAGAAGCCTGCGAATGTAAAACAAGGAAAAACCATTTAGTTGTGAAATTATAGTTGCGTAGTTGTGATCATTTATTACTTAGATGAAAGTGTGCGTAGTCTGCGTGTTATGGGTACTTCCAGTTGACAACAAATGTTGTACTGACGTGTGATCAACCGTGTTATGATGTACTCAGTTTTTTTTTAAATCTAGAGTTTCAGTCGAAAAACGAAAGGAAATCTTCTACTGTTGATATATTTTTCTACAGTCATCAAAGCTCCTGCTACTGACAACCTTGATCCGATTGAGAATAATCTTACCGTGTAGGACAACGTAATGCTTGAACATCACGACAAACCTGCGAGAGTTTTCCGTCGGGGGAAAATATGGAACCAGTTTGTATGAAACAATTAAACAACAAAAATAAACTTATAAATTGACGAAATCCCCCAGCGATGCCATAGCAGAGGATGATGACTGACACCGCAAACCCGCACACGGCATTAACATTAACTTCTTCATGATTTCAAGATGTACTCAAAAGTCTCAACGATTTGTTATAGTCGTGACAATACGCAAGAGAAGACCTCACATATGGCCTCAAACGAACGTTTGTATCGTTGATTAACCAATAAAGGAAACCTCATAACAACTGAAGAATGATGGGAACAGAAGATGAGCCGCGTCCAGTTGTTGAGATCGCGGAAGTCACCAAGCGCTTTCCGGAGCAGATTGCAGACACGAAAATAAGAATTACATACCTTGAACAACAGCCATCCGAGGCGGGGAAAACGTTTAGAACATTTAATAAGGCAAGCCTTAGAAAGATTTTGACGCGAATTAGATGATTGTGTTCTTGCCAGACGATGTATCAACTTGACATTTCTTGTATGAATGATGACGTATGAAGAAGCATTTAGTCAATAACCGGCAAAGACAAACTTTTAAACGTAAACACGAGTCCACACTCGTCTCAGCTCAATTGAATCTTATAAATATATGGTTTATATTAGACTGTTCTCGTTGAGAACAGTTCGCGGTTGACCTGAAATTATTCCCGGACATAAATAAATGCTACGTGCAGGACCTTGAGGACTAGAACCAAAATATCATATCGCGCCAGACATCGTCTTGATTATCTTTCTTCTACTCCACAAATCCCGGTTGGCATAATTTTATTTTACACTTGTGGACCACGACGGTCACAAAGTAGATCTGATATTTAATGCAATGACAAACGTTCGTTTATTTATGATGCAAGTGAGTGATATTAACTCGAAAAAATCCGTTTTCATGACACATTACCGAACAGGCCTTGGCGATCTTGTTCAGGAATTATATACAAGTGCAACATAGATGCTCCCAGCCTTGATATCACGCTCAGCACCTATGGCTAAACACGCTGGGATGCGATCCTCTGATAACGTCTTGAACACTGCTGGCGAAATGATGCAAAATCAGTGGTATCAAGAAAATCAAGAAAACTGGGAAAATAGATCTTTGTATAATGATTTTTAATATGTGGATGGTTAAACGTTGACGTTACATTTAATTTATTTGTATATAGGGTTTCTGTTGGTAAATGATTCATATTTAGCAACACCACTTACTTAAATGTATATTAAATTTATTGGAAGTGGTTCACTCGATTCGGAATCGACTTTCCATGATTGATCACTCGTGTACCGTGGGTAAAACTTTTTTTTTGGGGGGGGGGGGCACAAGACAGATGCCCCCCACCCAATTGTCGAAAAAAAGAAAAGTGTTTTATATGTATGTGTGTCCCCCGAAGGTGTGTTGTTTGATTCTTTTTATTAAAAGAATTTTGCTCAAAATTTTATTTTATAAAGTTTTTGATAGAGTATTTATAGTTCCCTAGTGTTATCTTTAGGGTTGTTCATCCTAGCCAGGTTTCCTTCACCTTGCTCGAATTCCCTCCCCTGGGCTTTTTTGTGACCTTTGCTAAAGTTCTCCTACGTCCCGTGTTTGCTATATGTGTATTTGCTATATTGTGTGAGTGCTATATATAGTTTTTGTGTTGGGACAGCAATTCAGTCAGATCTATTTTCCCAGTTTTCTTGATTTTCTTGATACCACTGATTTAATTTTTTTCGTTAATTTTCAATAATTTTGAATTTGGCGACTGAGCGGTGCACTATGACGAAAAAAGAAATCCTAGTGTTTTATGTGCGTGTTTATGTGTGTCGCTCCTGGCATGATTTACTTAGAGTGAGGTGGGCTGTACTCGAATGAGGGTCCATACTTTATTTATTTTTTGTACTTCTCCCGACTCGAGTTTGGCACCCTCTTTTTTATTATTTATGTTTTGGCCAAAATTCTCTAATCTGTTTTAAATTTACTGTACAGTACGGAGGCTGTACAGTTGTTGGAGAGAAGATTGAAAGGAATATTAGCTATTTCCTAGTCCTGTGCTGTGCTTGTGTTTCGTATGTGCTAATGTTCATATGGGGTGTTTTCTTAGGCTCTTTTATGGGCCTGCCCACTTCGCGTGGCGCATTGTGATATAGCCCCATGACGTCATTACCTCTTACTTTCCCCATACAGATACCCTGTCCCATCCCCCTTAGGTAAGGAAAGTGAATAATTTAAACTTCATAGCAACGTCTTTGTATAATGCTTTTAAATATGTGGATGGTTAAATGTTTGACGTTGCATTTAATTTATTTGTATATAGGGTTTCTGTTGGTAAATGATTCATATTTAGCAACACCACTTACTTAAATGTATATTAAATTTATTTGTTTTATCGTATTATCTCCTCCCAAGGAAAGCAGATGTGGGACTGAGGTCTTAGACCGCTCTTGCGTTAATGACCCTGATGAGCGTTTTACCAAGGCCCCTTTCCCACCTCCGTTCCTTGGTTGGCAGATTGCTCTTGTTTATGTTAAGAATCATCAAAGGATTTTTTTTAAATTGATTTTTAACTTTGAATTTCAAATAAATTATTTATCTCTACGGTTTGTGGTTTATGATGGCCTATGTCTTCTATTTCTTAATTGCTATTACCTGTCCACAGACCATCATTGTTTTTATAATATAATCGGTTATTTTATTTATTGTATATTTGTCACAATTTCCATCCAAATATAAAATTTGTTTCCTCTGATATTTCTCTCTTTTACAAATTTCCATAATTAATTTAATTCTGTCGTTTTTCCTTATTTCACATTGCGTGGTTGCGTGGTATTTCGTAAAATTCGCTGTTTTGCACATTGGGCATTTTACTAATGTTCTTATAATTTTTCTTCTTACAGCGACTTCTCCCGTTAACTACGCGTCGTGGAGGTATTTGAATATCATAATCTGGATTCTAGGGGATCCGATGTTGGTCCAATGCCTCCAAACTCTATCCCAATTAACACAGATTATTTCTTCCTCTACTTTATTTTTTATTTTCTTTGCTGTTTCATCTCTAAGCCAATCATATGTTTGGTTTATCTCTATTTCCCATAATTTTTCTTGATCCCTATATTTACATATCCGTTCTTTTATAAATCTAAAATTTCCTAGGTACTTGAGACTTGTACTCGCTCCATAATGCATAGTGGCGTAAGTGCCCAGATTTGGATGATTTCTTTGATTTTCGTCATTATTGTTTTGCAGTTTTCTTCTTCTTCGTTTTTCCCAAAATTGATTCCCAATGCTTTAACCTTGTCTTTTATGAGATGGGATGGTAATCCCGGGTGATTACCTCTCCAGTTTCCTATTTTCAAAATTTCAGTTTTATCATGATTGATTTTTGATCCTGAGGTACCGTGGGTGGAACCAAAGAGATTAAACTTCCATCAACAGAAACATTACCCACGCTAGTCAGTAAAATTATGAATAAATCCGCTCAACAACGTCTAACCGATTCCGCAATTGCCAATTTCATAATGGAAAGCAGATCATGTTGCAGACTGAGCCTGAACAAGACGGAAGAAGCCACAAAAATGGTATAAGACGAAACTGTATAAACAATGGCACAATAATCTATTGTATTTTGACCCGTACGGGTTTGCAGTTTTACTTGACACTGCTGATTGCTGATTGCTTAACGTATGGCAGATAAAGTCGTCTCCGCTGTCTTAATCTGTTCAGACACGATTGGACGAGCAAAGATGTGGACATCTTGTTACTGAAGCGCTCCGTGTACGAACGCCAGGCGCCCTTGTTAATTTTACCTTATCACGTAGAAACCACACTTGAGAGCATATTGAATGCCTATTTAACATTTACGGACACTTCTCACCCCAATAAGGCGTTTAGGTGGATCTGAGCAGGTTTGCCACCAGAGTGGAATAGACAGAGTTTATACGCTGGTTTATTGTTGACGTTGACCCAGTCGAGCTTGTGATTTTCCAAGGTCAGACTTTAAAACCCACAAACATCCAATGTAGACATTAACGATGTCGTTTCAGAGACCATGGAGTGTCGGTTACATTTATCAAAGACTACTTAGGTACTGCCAATACAGATAAAAAACAATACCTCGATGTATAAATCGGTGATGGTTGGTTGACCAATAAGGACGAAATAATACAGATAGGTTAAATATTGTGGATATCGCGCATTTAACCGTCTTTGGCGTTTGTGCTTAAGTGTATACTGATCAGCCTTTCAGCACATCTGCCAGTGCATACGCCTAACTGCGAGCAGTTTGTTTTCTTTTTTATGTGGCAAATGCGCACATGAAGAAATAATTAAAATAACCACATATATTTGTAGACACCTGATCCTTTAGAGTTTGCTTTGTAAAACTTATTAAAATGAAAACTTGTAAGCGCACTAGTAAGCCATGAACTTTTATTTTCTAAAAATATTCAAGTAAACAAACACATAAGCACACTAGTAATCCATAAATGTTTACTTCGTAAAATTCATTCAAGCAAACGACTGCAATTCACCGTCAAACCAACTTAACAATATCAACCACTACAAGTATCCAAATTTCCTTGCAACACAATTGTCTGTAAGGGTTTATTTTAATCTGGTTCTTTGATTTTGGGAATCGTTCATTCTGGCGTTAAAATTATTGTTTATTACCTCATATCATATTTAATCGTATGAGATGATCATGGTAACAGTTGAAACGTCATGGGATATAGAAAGCATTGGTCTATCTCATTCATGCGATAGAAAAATATGTTTTGCCAGCCTTACTTTTCTTATCCCAATCTGGTTGTCTTAGAAAGGTCGTCTCAGTCAAGGCGTCAACGCGATAGGAACTACATTTAAAAAATAAATCCTTGTTGTCTTCTGCTGTGCCTAACGTAGTTGTTCTAAAATCAAACAACAACAATAACAGATATATACCACAAAAAACAGATACAGCAACTTTAAGTCTCTCTATCTATGCAAACAAAGCATACAAAACATTTTGACACACACACACACACACACACACACACACGCGCGCGCGCGCGCGCGCTAAGTCAAACTATATGGTATTATGCTAGAAAGTAAAGTTCGTTCCACACAGCACTGTCAGTTTTATCCTATATGCAGGCCTAACTCAGTACATGTTCAGGTCAGCGTCATTAAATGTAGCTAAAATACCTAACTAGTTTTTAATACTTTGTGTGAAACTAATTATATACTGTTAGATACATTCAATGACGCTGACCTGAAAATGTACTGAGCTACAGATATGATAAAATTTTCGATGCCATGTGGAACGAACTATAACAGAAACCACCAACCCATGTACACAGAGAATACACATGACTGACTACAAAATGGAAGATGCAAACTCTCGTAGGAGCTACGATAAAGACTTTACAACTAAAAATGCGTTCCTTTTGACCTGTATTCTTCAATCTTTGTCAAACTGCCCCAAATAGCCCAGCTAAATCGAAAATTTTAAACAAATGAAACTTCCTGTACATACCAATCAGAATGGTTCATTCATCAAGTCACACGCTATTTTTCATGAAGGTTTTCATGTAGTGTATCATTGCACTAGCAATAGCAACACTTGTCAAAATTCCACCAAAGAAAATATAAATTCAAAAATGTCATGAATTTGAGCTATTCTCCGTCACTGCACACTTAGAAACTGTACGGCAGCCTGTAGCCGATAACGTTGCCTAAAATATAACTATTTCAATTTAGAACTGATGAACGTTGCAAGTTATCCTGATTTAAAGATATTAATTACTTACTGTTATTTTCATATGGCATCCATCGATCAAAAATAATAATACGGTAACAATAGCAAATGATTTTATATATTTGTTTTCTCATGCTTAGGACTTGTTATCTTAGGGCCGACAGGTCATCCCATAGCCCTCGTTAACATATTCGTATAAATGCTCCGTACTATATTTTTAACAACAATGGCACGAGGTTCGAGATGCTCCTTGCTCAATACTTCCAACACTTAACTTCTTCTTGATTGTTCTTTCCTTTTCTAAGAAGGGCATATATAGCTAGATTCTACTTAGATAAATATTCAGATTTTCATAAAAGAGTACAAAACCTTTTAACCTTTTTATAGAGTGAGAAGCAATAATATTACCTGGTGAATACTGTGTTTTGAATCTGCCAAATAAATTGCAAGGGTGCAGGGTTATTTTCACTGGACAAAATTGGGTGAGAAAAATAATGTATGTATCCGTTTGTACCCAGACAAGCGATTCACAGCCGCGGAGTTACATTATTTTGTCTTCCCACACTGCATAGCATCGTGGGAGATAGTCTAACCCCTTTACTGTGATTTCCGAGTCTCGGTCCAAACCCCAACATAGATTTCATTAATGTCATCTATCAAAATGTAAAATTGGCTATGCTTCTGGAAAATGGATATCATATCCCGTTTTCGCATTGCGAAATTTGGGGATATTTCTGCGGTGACCGCAGAACAGAACACTACATGATTCTATGAACCTTACTCTAGCCAAGGATACTCATTATCATAATGACTGGGACTTGCAGGTTGCGTGACATCCTACTGGTTATTTTTTCTCATGTCCTTTAATATTTGTTCTCGTTGAAACCTCGTAAATTTTCCTTTTCCACCTAGATACGATACTAGATTCATTTCTACAACTGCATCAACAATAATGAAAGCCAGACTGCTATGTTTGTAATGGTGTATTTATACTCACAACGGAATGATTTATGAATACTTATTTTATCCATTTACTTCACAATCATAATCTAGTCACTTTGAATTGGGCGACATGCATCAAAGTCGTCGACAAGCCGACTTTTGAAAATGGTTTTAGAACCCTTACCCATATCGTTATTATGCCAAACAGTAAGCATGTGCCGGTTTTCTGCACATGGAAAGTATCACTTAACAAACGATTATCGGTGCTAAATATTCAGCATTTCAATCATTTTTAAACACAATATTTAAGGTTTATTTTAGAGAGCAGTGCCTTTTATTTCCAAACAAATCTATCAAAGAATTCTCGCTATTTATATTGTTAGCTATCATCGCCTACTCGCGCTGAAATTAACGACATGTATCAACACAGTCTTTAACAAACCGATTAATTCAAGCATGACAAGCTCCTGCCTGGCTAATTACAGATACATACGATAATTACGATTAAAATGTAACTGCTACGTTAAAATGTAAATGTGCATTTCTTATTTGTACGCAAACTTTCTTAAGATAGTGTGTGTGTGTGTGTGTGTGTGTGTGTGTGTGTGATTTGGATTTTTAAAGTAGCTTTAACACTTTTTAGGTCATATCACTAAGATGCCTGCATTGTGGCAGCTTATAGTGATGGCTAGCACATGGGCATCATGCGGCAGACATGTAGCATGATGTCCCGCCCAGTCACGTTGTCCTGACACTAGGCTGACCAGTCCTAACACTAACCTCTGAATGCCGAACGCCAAGCGAGGCAGATATTACTATTTTTGTAAGTCTTTGGTATGACTCGGCCGGGAATAGAACCCACGACCTCCCACATCCGAGGTGGACGCTCTAACTACTAGGCCACCGGAGCGGTTTTCAGATAGTAAATATCCACATTATCACGTTTGTACGAAAAAATGCGACACTGAACTTGACACCGACTACAAGATGGAAATGACAGATTTTGGCAGTACATATCGCTTGAGTGAAAGATCGATAGATGAAAGAAACTAGCCAGTTGTGTCATGAAATAATACGGTACATATAAACACTCAATAAAAGTTCTCATAAATGTAAAGTAAGTAAAGTTT
This sequence comes from Sinohyriopsis cumingii, assembly GCA_028554795.2. Lineage (NCBI taxonomy): Eukaryota > Metazoa > Mollusca > Bivalvia > Unionida > Unionidae > Sinohyriopsis > Sinohyriopsis cumingii. Next base: position 5,102,470 of record JAPYKE020000076.1, on the reverse strand, counting down.
GCAGAACATAAGGCATAACGACCTCTCTCTCTCTCTCTCTCTCTCTCTCTCTCCTCTTTGTGTTTGCACACTTCTGACGACAAAATACTTTGCACACTTAAACTTCCCGAGCTGAATTTGAGCTTATCCCGGGAGTCGGTCTAACGGATTTGCAATTCCCTGATTTACTATCATAAACAATTTTGTAAAATATAAATGTTAATGACCGGCAGAGAAAAAAACAGTCATTGACAATTTGATTAGCTAATCAACACATATTATTTAAAATAATTATAAATAACAGTAATAATCATGTTCACTGCGGCAAATGATTAGACTATTGTCAGATTCCTTTTTACAACGTCAACAAAAAATAGTATATTACAGTATAAAAAAATCCTAAAATAAATGCTATAATTAATTTGGATATAACTAAATCAAAATCTGGAGAATGATACGAGCTAGATGATGAAAGGGGACATTCATTAAATGAACAGCTACCATGCTCCTCTTCGGTTGTTGCACTGTACATTTGCCTAGTGTGTTAAGTACATTCATGTTCATTGTCCTTCGGTCGGATCGTTGCGTCGCAAGCACCCGGCTTACATAAACATTCATCAATTTTTTCTACAACCCTGAGTGCTGAGAGGTATGATGCCTGAATATACCCGTAATTAAGGCGGTCACTGTATTCTCCAGCGAAAAAGATATTGCCAACTGGTGCCTGGAGATTACTGAATGTGTTAAGTGTATATCCGGGTGGCCAGTTGGAGAAGGCGCCTCGAAAGAGGGGATTAGAGTACCAGCGTGGAATGGCATAAGCGATGGGTTCAGAAACATCGCGGCCACTGTACATAGTCCTGAGCACAGACATTAATTCACTTATTATCTCAGTGTCTTTCAACCTCTCTAACCGTTTCACCTCATCACCAACCACTGACACTTGTAAAATTTTGGATCCTGGAAAAGTTTTATCGATATTATGCCATATGTTGAAGTAGTTCCTCCTTTCACTTGCGTATAGCACGAACTCACGATCGTCCCAAAATTTCTCGGCAAACTGAACGTAAACGTGCATTAGAAGAGCCTGCTGAAACTGATTTATCGCCTCTCGTTTCCAAACAGGTAAGGGTGGAGAAAAACGAACGTCATTATGTTGCAGAACACCTATGCTGAAGGTCACAATGACGTAATCAGCCGAATAAGTCACATTGTCTTTGGTGCGTACAACGATACCTTCGTCGGTTTGTTCAATATCTGTAACGACTTGATTCAAACGCAGCCGTTGGTCTCCATCTGATATGAATTCAGCGTGTAGACTTCTAACAATATGCGAATATCCTCTGACATCATTCACTGTTAAGTCGTCTGTTGTGTTGAATGCTTCATATGCGTCATAAATATAAGCATGCAACCCGGATACGACGTCAGCAGGATAAGCATATGAAAAATCTATGTTAAAGAATTCAATTACGTCATCAACTGCAGATCTTGGACGCCATCCTCCCATTAGCAAAGCACTGCGTATTGTAAAATCCGTTTTATCTCTGGCACGACTCTCTTTTGTGTAGCTCTTGAAAAATTTAAAAGCTGGGCCGAAGCTTTTGTTATAACGTATGGCAAATTCGTCAGTGACATCATGTCCACTGCCATCGCGAACACTGTAGTCCTCGTAGTGTGTGGTGACATAGGAGAGATTATATCTTTTTGCAAGGGTTAAAAGGGGATTAGTTCCGCTGCCATGGATCCAAGCCGCTCCTCCCTCAACGATGAAACTCCCGATCTTTGTCTCCTTGATGCGTCCCCCAATTCTGTTCGATCCCTCCAAAATGATAAAGTTCCGATATCCTTTATCGTGTAAAGTTTTTGCTGCGGTGATTCCGGTCATTCCCGCTCCCAGTATCAAAATCTTTGCATCTAAAATGAAATGTATACAGATTTTTAATGCAGAGTGTAAACATGGAATACGAAGAAAGCAGGACCATTACAAGGTAAGATTCCAATACTATCAAATTATTATAACATATGCTTATTTCTTTTCTGATAGGCCTTGAATTTCTGGATTTTCCAAGTGAAATATTTGCGATAATTCGTTGGAGTAAAACACGATAAATATTTTCACAGCCGCGTCGATAATTTTATACCTAAGAACGTTAAGAGCTTCAAGGTGTAGTGGTAGTCATGACCACCTAGCAAACTGACAAACTAATGGCAATAAAATAAAGTGCATTTTTTTTCTTCTTCATATTTTATAATGCGCTGTTTTGTCTTGAATTAGGAAGGATAATTATTTTACTACTGATATTTTCTGGGCGAATACACAGAGCAGAAATTAAACAGTAAGCATATGAGATTACCGTGCGGGATGTTGTAATAAATGTGCTATCAGTCTGTTGTGCATATTGATAGACAATACGCTGGATCATAAAATAAAATAAAATTTGTTTCCTGCGATTGAACAACGGATATATTTCATCTCGTAGATGAAGAA